>QLOM01010114.1:0-23959 GCA_003313785.1 Termitomyces sp. MG148
GTTGGAGCGCAAAATTCCAGGATACGGTATCCACATCGACCACGGAAGCTGAATACATTGCCCTAGGGAGAGCGGGGGAGCAGATTCAGTGGATGTACGCAGCACTCGCAGAAATTGGCATGGCGGTACCCTTGCCAGCATCGTTGAAAGGCAACAACAATGGCTCGATCGCAATCGTGGAGAATAAACGAAACCATAACCAAGTAAAACATATCAACGTGAAGCACCACTTCATATGCAACGCAGTCGAGGAAGGAAGAATCAAAATTGAATATATACCAAGCAACGACAACATAGCGGATCTATTCACCAAACCACTAGCAAGGCCCCAACACTACAAATTCTGCTCTGCCCTCCGCCTAACCGAGTGACGTACCATGACGCGTACCGCGAGTCCAGGGGAGTGTTGAAGAGGGAATCATGGAGTATGCGCCACCTCGTGCGGCAACGTCACGTGAAGCGAAAGATAGAGGGAGAGGGAAATTTTGCAGAGAAAAGAACTATACAGTTCATGGATATATTGATTGGATACGGAGACATAGCACCTCAGTCGTTTTACTACATCGACTGAGGTGCGTAATAAATACCTTACCGAGACATATACAAGTATCTAATAGTAGCATAGTATTTCTGTTAACAGTTATATTACATCAAATACAGTCGTTTTACTACATCAACTGAGTATTTCTGTTAACACCCTCAAAATCCCTCTCTTTTTATATCCTTCCTTTTGTGCACGGACCATCCGCTACCCGCGTGATATTCCGGTATTGGTTTCCTCGTGTTCCTGGACTCCAGCCATGGCTAAACCAACTTGCCATGGTTGGAGCACTTGGCACTTCTTCAGCCTCGGCTCTTCCCTCATCCCAGCTCCCCATTCTGCTTTCCTGGTTTATTCTCCTCGGGACTCGTTTTGGCAGGCCCTTTGTCGTGGTCATGGTCGTGTTTGTAGTTGTGGTGAGGGAGGAAGTGGATTGTGAGTATGCAAATCGGTTTTTGTGTCGAAGGTTTTGATCAGATCACATCAGTGATTGGTGATTTCCTTTTGACACTGCCACCGGAAGTAAGCATGCTGGCGCTGAAACTGAGCGTGCTGCCATCAAATTGTTGATAGCAGCTGCTCCTTGTCTCTTTGCTTGCTGGCTCAGCTGGTTTTTAGTGTGGGGAGGTGTTTAGACGAGTAAGTATACCCGTCTACAGTTTTTGACGTCCTAGAGCTTACAGGTTTTGGCTCTTTTGGTTAGGCTTAGGTAATGTTTACTTCTTTATTTACTTTGTCCTGTCTCATAGTTTTGAGACAGACGTATCACTATGCAGGTTACCACCTGCCTTATCACAAGTCCGATCCCTTCTTTCACGGCGCAGACATCCTCTTCACCCATCAAGAAGAAGCCGACCCAATCATATTGCTAAAGGATTATGTGGAAAGGCGTGACCGCCTTCACGGCATTTGTTGCGCTCTTTTCCTCACAGCGAATGGCTCTCCACCAACTCAAGCTTGTTTTGAATGTAAACTCTTTTCCTTTGTCGACCGCTCCTATGGTGGCCACTCAGCGCGAGCAGGCAGCGCGACTTACTACGTGAACTTAGGCCTCTCTGAAGATATCATCATGGCAATTGGAAGGTGGTCGTCGTCAGCCTGGAAGCTGTACATCCGTGACAATCCATCGGTTCGAGCTGCACTTCAACTCGCAAAACTACGTCATTGTATTGTGTTTTAACCTGGCCATGCCCAGGGTTCTCATCTATTTCCTCCTCTGGCTTTACGCCTACACTTCCTCCTCTGGCTTCACACCTCATCTACACACACCACCCCCATCCCCACTGCACACCTAAACAGCCCTCATATAGCCATTGGTGTCTCAGCCACCACCACAACGTTTCAGCTAAAAATTATATACATGTGAATTGCTTCCGCGATTCAGATTTGCCTACAACGCATCCCTACTGCAATATTCAGTCTCGAGCCTCAACGCGTTCCTACTGCAGCAGAGGTCGACGTAAAAGCGGATTCTGAGGGTAGGGAGCTTTTTTGAAGGCCTCTGCGCACCAACGTCGTCACCCCCTGTGCCTCCCCACGTGCAATCTTGGGCCGTTCGCTGCACGGTGCCAAAGTTTGGCAGATGCTGTGCTGGGGACAGTAGGGTCCGCAGGTTTCACGTTCAGTGAGTCGTCATCACGCTCTCTCACATCAGTCGTCCAGGCACAGGTGAGCGCACAGTCGCTCTCTCACCACATCTTGTTGTCTCACAGCATCCATGCAGAGTCCGTGTCCTTCAAAATTATTATATTTTCAGTTTAATTCTATCTTACCGCTACTCTGCACGGTGAGACATAACAAGCACTCCTCGATGAGTGACACTCATCTCTCACCCCAGATTAATTGGACTCAATTTGTGTTAAGGTTATAGCCGATTCAAGGGTCCGATTGTCTATAGTACGCCCAGCTCGTCACTGGTAACGACAGAGACACTCACCCCTCCATTTATTGTACATTAGAGTCCACTCCGTATTGTCAATTTTTCGTTCACCCACCCACTCCGCCCATATCTACTAAATTACTTGTTATCCTTATTATTTCTTTTGTATCTTTCTTACTTGTTATCCTTTCTGATTCCTTGTACGATACAGCCACCACCACGACGTTTCAGCTAAAAATTATATACATGTGAATCGCTTCCGCGATTCAGATTTGCCTACAACGCGTCCCTACTGCAATATTCAGTCTCGAGCCTCAACGCGTTCCTACTGCAGCAGAGGCTGCTGATTAATCCTATAACTGGTATTACCGGTCACATGGGCGCATTTTTTGGCGACATAGCCGAGTCGTATAAACCTCGAATTCTAGATCTCGGAATAATGTTGTTTTATATGATAGGTAGCATTTGACGGAAATGAGTCTATACAATATCTGCAGAGTAATCCCTTACTACAGTGGATCATGTCAGTGATTTTCGAACTGATTGAAACCTTGCCCGTCATTTAGGATGATTAACGAATTGATTGGCTTTCCACACAGTATATATCCATAGAACGTCTTTTGCCCTCCTGTCCCTCCTTCCCGACAGGATCATAATCATCCAATCTCGAAACCCTATCTAAGCAGATGACGCAATTACACTTATGACCATATGATAACATAGAGCACTCCTTGTAACCATCACGTCTCCGCACTACCTAACGCCCCTCCACGCATCAAAAACCCCCCTCATCCGCTCATTGACCCCATCCTGTCTGTCCGCCCTCCCAATGTCTCCCTCGAGCCTCCATAGCTCCGCCATCCGTTCACCGACCCAGATACTTAGTGGAAGATTCCCGCTTATCCCTTCTGGCTTCTCCTTCTCCTTGTCTTTGTCTCCCGTTCCTTGTAAAGCCCCCTTGTCCCTCGGAACAGCCCCCAATCCCGCCGCAAGCTGTCCACAAGTCCCGAGCATCGTCAACGCATGATCCCTTGCTGTATGCAAATAATGCGAAGCACTAAGCGCAAGTACGAGCGCGCGAAGGTGATTGTCCTGTGCGCGCGTGGCAAGGTCGAGCGCGCTCCGGAGATGTTGTCTGCACATCACGCATGGCAGAGATCACAAAGACATATAAGGAGGGAAAAAAGAACGGCACTCACTTTCCCTTTAAGATCTCTTCCGCCAAACACGCTCGTAACAACTCACCAACAGCGTGCAGCGCGGCTCCGTGCCCCTCACACTTTTTCGCGATCTTCTCACCATCCCTCCTCAACTCCTCCATCTCCCTCCTCCCTGCCACCCCTTCACCGCCCCCACCCAGCCGACGAAACTCCCCAATCCTGATCCACATCTCCCCCGCTTTCGCCGCGCACCCGACCCACTCATCCATCTCCCCTCCCTTCCTCTGTTCCGCAAGAAACATAGCAACACCATAACACTTTCTCGCTCTTTCATTCTCGCCTCGCGCATGCGCGAGCTGTGCATGCAGCAATGTTACACGCCCAGCATACACGTCAAAGAGGGCGCACGTAAGGAGGTGAGAGATGAGGTTGTTGAGGGTGCTTTGGGAGAGAGGAAAGTCGGAGCGCATTGTGGATATCTGTGAAAAAGTTTTGGATTGGCTAATTTAAATAGAGGAAAAGACGTACAGCAACGAGCTCACACATCAAGTCTGCCTTGATCCGTGCGAGACGATTACCATTGCCCATGCCTTCCGGAGTATGCATGGTCATTCAATGATCAAGACTGATGAGGTCAAAACGAGTACGTACCACCGAACGGACCGACCAACTCCCTCAACTCCAGGCCCGCCCTTGCAAACACGCCCTTCTTGGGCGCACGTCCCACTGCATCCCGTTTCGCAACTGCACTCAACAAGAACGCGACGGCGTGCAGGACACGCGGGGGTGTCGTGCGTATTCGAAGAGGTGGTGCCCAGTTTGAGCTCGAACTCGATCTTGGGAAAGGTATCTGCGGGTTAAAAATCCATTATCAGTGAGCAAGAACACGAGGAATGCAATAAAAACAAGGCAAACGCACCTCAATAACGCCCTCATTCCATCCCTCCAGGAAATCAAGTTGGGCGTCACCAGGCAGGGACCTATGCTCAAGAATACCGGTATCGAGGAGTTCGTGAAGAGATCGGAGGCGAGTAGCAGCAGTTTGTGCGTCACCGGCGTAGGTGTGGAACAGGACGCTAAGCATGAGGAGGTGTGTACGTAGAATTTCTGGAACGGGATCGGGAGTTGAAATTGAATTGGGAGAAGGAAGGTCAGCCGCGACGGGCGATAGAACTGGTGATGGTGACGAAGAAGTGCATACACTCGCATCGAACGCCTCAAATGCCTTCTCAGCATCAGCCAGTGCATCGCCAACGGAAGACCACACGCCATGCCGGACGAGTAGCTGGAGCTTGATCAACGTGCTGAGAAGCACGACAGCATTCGGCCGACCAGAGGGCTCTAGTGCAGCCGCCACGTTCCGCATTTCCTGTATCGCGACGAGGCATTTTTCAACTCCTCTGCCAGTCCCGGTCGAAGACGAAGGTAACATCGCAGCTTCCTCCTCAGCAGCACGGGCAAGAGTGTGTACGAGCTCGAGGTGGACACCGAACACAACATGTACAGGGGTGCCGGTGGTTGATTTAGTGGTGAGAGTGGTCAGGAGACGGCGTAGCATGGAAATCGCGAATTTTGAGTTGTTCTGGTAACGTTGGGCGAGACGTGCGGAAAGCACCATGAGGTGTGGCGTGTATAGTCGAAGGGCGGGGTGCTAGAAGGAAATAAGGTTGGTATGCATCGGACGAAATGAAGTGTTAACGTACTCGTTGCGATATAGTAAGCTAGAGAAAACGTCAGACTATAGGGAAAGGTGATAGAAGTACGAACTCACAGCCTTTGTTAATGCCTGTTCAATCTCTCCTAAGCCAAGACCCGAAGCACTCGTATCAAGCCACAGCATCCCCAACTCTGCAATGCCCGTCCACGCACGACATTCCTTGGCCTGATCGAGAGACGGAAGTGCGAGACATCGGCGTAGGGCATGGCGGGCGAGCGCTATACTCTGCAGGTGCATACGATGGGTTGGAGGGTGTAAAATAAGGGCTGGGAGAGACAATAGAAGGACATCAGGCGGTATTCGGCGTAAATTAGGTGTAGGTGTCGAAATGCACTGAGAGAGGACGTCAGACGGCGGAGGTATGGCTGTCTGGATATTACTAGCAGGACACAATGGCAAAGAATCTGCGGAACTGTAGCGCAATCGCTTGCTTGGACGCGGATTGAGATCGTCTGACGCCGCGCGAATTGACATAGTGGTCGTGTTTTAAGTCGTGAAGTCACGTCACGATGAAATGTGACAGGTCGCGTTTTGCCAAGGCAGTGACATTTCGACGGGTCAGTGGCACAAACTGCTTTGTTCACCCACACAATATATATAGACTTATGACACAAGTACCATTTATACGTTCTGAGGGTACATCGTCTACAGAACTACATACTTACTCACACTAACTTATTCGTGCCTAGGATTAACACTAATCAACGTATTAACTTAGGTGTTGGCCGCACCTAGTGTTTGCTGCTACCTGATAGGATCCTAACAAACTAATGAACTAATTTTACTTGATCTAGATTCAACACTTGTTCAATGCACAGAGTAATCAACTGTCTTTGGTCACTGTTTCGAAGCTTAATCCAATCTGCATATATGCTAGGTCTCAATTGAGTCGACAACTCAAGTACTAGGATCGCATATCTCTTCCTCAAATGATTGTTACTAAGACCTATCGCTAATTAAAGCATCATATCATCACGACTCCAACATCATTCTATACACCGGTATAAAGGACTAACGAGAGAACAGCAGATGACTAGGACCTTTCTTCTCTAACTACGGCGTTTGGACGATCTCAGATGACAATGTCATCCACTTTTCATACCCTAATTCCCCTCGATAGCACGCTCGGAGCCATCTTTCTTGGCGGATTTGTCACTGGAATGTACTTTTTGCGTTTGGCAACTTACTGAAGCATTAGTTACCCTGATTATATTTGTTTTTAGTCTCTATGGGATAGCATGTGTACAATCTTACACATACTTTATGAACAATCCGAAAAAAGACGGAAAATTCATGAAGACAATAGTAGGTTTAGCTTCTCCGCCACCTTGTGTTCTTACTAAATTTGTCATTATAGGTATCGCTCCTTTGGTATGAAAATTGCTCTTAAGTACTCTCCTCCGCTTATGACTGGCGAATTAGGATACTGGACACCGTCCATATGGCTCTTATCATTCATTGCCTGTACTTTTACATGATTGAAAACTTCGGAAATTACTTTGCTATGCTTTCAGCAACTTGGTAAGCAACTGCTTTCAGTCTCTGGTAACTCCATGGTTCTAAATAACCCCGATGTATCAGGAGTATCCTTGTGCGTACCATTGGCATATTTCTGTAGAGCTGTCATGTCCATTTGACTTGACAGGCACAAATTTATGTCACGGTGAATTTTGTACATACATCGGGATAGGATTGCTGAAAACTAAATCAACGTTTCCGTAGGTCATCAGCGATGCAATAGTCAGATGGTACGCCGGGGCCTACAACTCAAGGGAAAAATGAATATGATCTATCCATAGGGTTTATGGGCGCCGTGTCTGGCTCCGTAAGCGCACCTTCATGGCCAAGACTCTTCACTGATGTATTTCCCGAAGTAGTGTCTCGACATAATAAGCTACTCATCGCTTGCCTTGTGAGTCCCAAGCCCTCACGCCTTTCACAGCGAACTGATCACAAGAAGGTTTTATCATCTTTTCTTTACCTTGGTATGGATGGTCACTTCACTTCAAAACTTGATGTCAACCAATAACTGTGCTACTTCCAGCGTTTGGTTTTGGTGCGTAATACAAGTCTTTTTATCCGCGGTCCTAGACAATTAACTCTGACTACCAAGCATTTGCTACATACGCGTATGTGCTGCCAGTGGCTAGTGACCTGTTTAATCATATTTTGTTTCATCATAGGTACATGACAGAACTCACAATGTCAGATTTATCAAAAATATCAGTGGGTCAAACAAATCTAAATTCTGTATCTCCTTTCTTACACTCCAACAGTTCTTGGTTTATTCAGGGTTCGGGTGTGCCGTGATATCTGATACACTAATTACCACCTTCCTGTGCATTAATTTATGGCGACGCCGTACTGGGTTCAAAAGGTAGACTTCCATAGACTTCCATTCGCGTGTTGAGCGTGACCCCATTTTAAGGACCAACTCGCTTGTAAGGATACTCATGATGTACACCATAAACACAGGTGTGTGATGTCCTACTTTACAGTTGCTATTAACCATTGACAACGAATTTGAACAGCTCTCCTTACAAGGTATTTCATCACTGGGACCTTGGAAAATGCGAGTTTCACTTATAGGAGATGATTTATCAGTCTCTCTTCAATGGCCTTCCTTATCTGCTTGGCCATATGGCCCAAAAATTATGTCTGGATCGCAGTGTTCTTCCCACTCAGCAGCTGTAAGTATCAGTCCTACATTCTTCAGTAATTAATCAATTTTTCTGTATGGACTAGTGTTCACCAACAGCCTTCTTGCGTCACTTAATAATAGAGAAGCACTTTCGGAGAAACTCAATGCTCTCTCTCATTCTTCCATCCCTAGTCATATTCTGATTACAGGCCCATCGAACGGCAAAGCAGAACCTGACCTGCCCGTCACAAATATCAAACTGGAAGAAAGTGGGAGTAGCCTTTAACATGGCCCGAGGCTCAAAAATGCAGACAAAGCACATCTGACCACCCCATCCTGAACACAGATGGTGACTACCACTGTAAGCACAGTGTGAAATGATTAGTAGCATTTATTGACCATTACTTATTAACACAGATGTGCAGTGAAACACCAACCATGGGCCTGAATGTGAATCTTACTATAGCTACTTCTTTTCAGTTGCACTTCCCTGCCTTGTTACAGAATTGTAGGCATGTACTTGGATGAGGGATGGACATGTGAACATCACATATTCTTTCCTGTCTTGTGCCATGGACTGCTATGAGCCTTTTGGCTTCTGCTCTTGTCTTGGGGCTGGTTACCTTGGTCTGCCTCCTTGCTCTACACCTGCCATATTATCTCCTGCTGTATCATCTCTTTCCCCTCCTCCTCATAAATTTAGACTGTTCTCAGTTTACTGTTATTTTTCTACTACATTCCTAAACTCATGTAGCATTACAGTAGTTTCACTTTTGTTTTCTCCACTTGCCATTCTTTTATTTTCTCTCTCCTTCACCATTTACTTACATAGAGACACAACATATGTATGTGTCATACATTGTAGCAGAACACATTTTGTAACGTGCATTATGTGTCTAGCAGAGTCTGCTAGTCTGTAGCTGATATCCACATTGTTATGTCTGATACTGCTCCACAAGAGTGTTACAATGTGTCATTGGATACTGCAATATGGAGCCTGTGGGCATTAAAGCCAAAATCTATCTGGCTTCTATTTGTTGCTTTTCCACTAGGCTTAAGCATTGATGCTCTCCATGTCTCAGCCAGCTGCTTCAGAAGCTCTTTTGGATGCCATGGCCTCTGGCAAGGAAGCCTGGACCCACCTGCTCCATCTAGAAATGCAGGTACAACTCATACAAGCCTCCCTCACTCAACACACTGCCAAACTCACCCACCTCTGCCAAACTACCAAAACCATTTCTGACTCCCTTTGCATGCTCTTCAAATGCCTTGCTCTGGTGGCAGCCAATCCCCTGCCATCTATGCTGCCAGCGCAACGCTCTTGCGCCGCATGGTCCCCTCTCCTGGTGTGGAAGCACTCCAACATCCCATGCTTGGCAATCTATGATACATACAATGGAAACCACCAATACGCAACAGACCCAGAGCATAGTTGCCCTCCTGGATTCCAGAGCAATGGGACTCTTTGTAGATGCTAGTTACGTGGAATGGCACCAGCTCACTACTCAGCCCCTCCTGTTCCCCATTCCAGTGTACAATGTCAATGGCACTCATACCAAAGCGGGATCCATCAAGTCCATGGTAGACCTTGTTTTGCATTACAAGTCCCATGTGAAGTACACTACCTTTGCAGTCACAAGCATTGATAAACAGGAGATGAATCTAGGGTTCCTCTGGCTCCAAGAGTACAACCTGGAGATTGACAGGGCCTTGGAGGACATAAGCATGAGTTGGTGTTCCTGGCGCTGTGCCACTTGTGCAGACAAAGTGAAGAAGGAGCGGCACACTACAATGCAGAAACACGCAGCCATTTAGGCATGCCATGTGGAATACCTTTTGTTTGTGGATTTCAACCTGCTGGACCCTCCACCTCTGGTGTTTCCTCATAGAGAGGCCCTCTACAAGGATGACAAACACAGCAGAGGGGACCCTGGCCAGGACAAGGGATACAAGGAGGAGTTCCTACCTGTGCAGGTATAAGGGTGGCTTCCAGAGGTTGCAGCCAAGTCACACAACTGGCAGAGAGAAATTCAAAGTTTATTAGAGATAGTACAATATGACAGGAAATATAACTAATCACCTGGCAGAGGGAAATCCAAAGAAAACAAGTCTAAGGATCCCTCTGCCACGGTGCGGCACATCAGTGCAGGTGGCAGAGGCATGGGAATGACTGTACAGTACTTTCTAAAAGGCATGTGAGCATCTCAGAGATCTCTGAAAATCCCTGGAGAACTCTAGGGTTCCAAAAAAGGAAGTTCCAGAAAGGGAAATCCCCTGACATCACTCCTCCTCTAGAGTGTGGCATCTCAATGTACCAGGTAGAACAGTTTGCAAACCATGCAGTCCCATCAGGGAGATGGAGTAGAGGCCACAGATGACTCAGGATGCTCCAGAGTGGTTGTGGTGAAAGTCCTAGACAAGGGCAGGCATGTGATTGTTTTTGGCAAGTTCCTAGGAGTTGTCCTCAATACTGTAGCCCTTCCACTTGACCTTATACTGTAGTTTACGCTGGAATAAATAGCTGGCCAGGATCTTCTCTACTTCATACTCCGTTCCTGTAAGGGGATGCTCTATTATGGAAAACCAGGCAGATGCATCGACTACTCAAGCCTACTACCAAGTGGGGCAAGTATCAAATAAGCACAGCAACAAGCAACTGGCAGGCAAGAAGGCAGGCCGCCAACAAGGGGTGGAGCAGGAAGGCATGAGCAGAAGGCAAGGTCGTCACTGAAGAGCTCACAGTAATGCTAATGTGTAGACTCAGAAGCAATGCTATCGCTAAGACTGGGGATGTTCCATCCACCAGTCCTACTTATATACTACATCAGATATGCTATGACTATGGTGTATTGACTAATAGAGCTGGTATATACTAAGCACTAATGAGTAAGCTAGCCAATGGCATAAAGGCCTGCTGGCAAGTAGAGTGCGTTGGAAGACCAGCTGACCTACCAGGTGTTGGTGCCAAGACAGAGATGGAGTGGATGGAGCAGCATAGGGCCAGAGCAGTCCGGATGGTGGCTAGATGTGGATGCCAATGTCAACACAGACTAAGCAAGGCTAAGGTGGATAGTTCAAGGACCTGTTCTCTGACAGTTCTGTTGTTGGCTAGGATGGGAGGTGGCAGAAGAGGAGCTCATTGACCAGGAATGGGATTGTCTGGGGTGGGCGGGAGCTTGACCACATTGAAGACCAGACACATCCTAACAGGCAGTTGGAGTCAGTATGCAAGGGGTCCAACCTGCCGCTCGACCATGTATGGTCCCAGTTGCTGGTGTGAGAGCTTTTGTAAGGGTCGAGTGGTTGCAATGTTGGAGGTAGACATGGTCTCCAGGCTTGTACTGGGGAGCCAGAGTCTGTTCTTGATTGTAGTACCAGGCCATGTTGTCCTTTGCCTTGGTCAGTGCAGCCTTTGCCTCTTCCTATGCCTTCTGCATGCGGTCAATGAAGTCATTGACCAACTCATTCTCTGATTGGCATGCATGTGTTTGAAACTCATCTGGGAGTGTCAGCCAGTGTCAAGGAAAAACAGGGAGACTTGTGTGGATGCGTGGACATGGTGGTTGTACTGGAATTTTGCCTTGCGAAGGAGCTCATCCAAGTCGTCCTGTTGTTTGTTGCAGAACAGTCAGAGATACTGTTCTAGTTCCTGGTTGACACACTTGGTCTGCCCATTGAACTGCAGGTGGTAGGCAGTGAATGTGTAGAGCTTAACGTGCAGGAGATGGTAGAGCTCCTGGGTAAAGTCCGCTATGAACTGTGGGCCCTGGTCAAAGACATAGGCATTGGAGAGGCCATGGAGTTTTCAGATGTTCTTCCAGTACAGATTGGCAGCACCCATTGCAGAGCATATTGTGTGCATTGGAATGAAATGCCCCCGCTTACCATAGAGATCTACAATGACCATGATGGCATCATATCCATGTGCGTCCAGGAGTTCTACAATGAAGTCAACAGAGGCCATGCTCCAGCATGCGGCGGATGTGGGCAGGGAGTGCAGCTGACCAGTTGGGGGGCATCGGTGGGGCTTTGTCTGGAGGCAGAAGTTGCAAGTGCTGGTGTACATCCTGATGTAGCGTGACATCTGCGGCCACCAATAGTTCCAGGAGACCAGCTCCAACGCCTTCCAGCAGCTAGGGTGTTTAGTGACACAGGAGTTGTAGTGCTGTTTAACAATGCACCTCTAGAGCTCTGGATTATTCAGCATGTAGATGCATCCCTGGAAGGTGAGGGGTCTATTCTGCAGGCCCTACTTGTTGGTGTGTATGGATTTTGCACCAGAGGAGTGTCCTGAGCATAGCGCCAGTGCAGCCTTCATGACCAAGTCCTCCTGCACTCCTTCTCGGTTGCTTTGGTGGATGTCCCAGAGTATGTTGACCTTGTCTCCCTGAACTGCCACCCCTTTGAGCATGCAGATGGCAAACAGCTCTAGGCACAGGAGGGTGATGTTGTTGTTATTCCCTGCACTGGAACCGTGGTTGGTGCGCTGAGAGAGGGCATTGGGCTTTTCCATGCTTTGGCCAAGCTTGTGGTTCCAGTGTGAAATCGAAGTTGGCAAGGTACAGGGACCACCAGGCCTATTGACAATTGAGTTTCTTGGCTGTCTGGAAGTACTCCAGGTTCTTGTGGTCCATTCAGACTTTGAATTTGTGCTGGGCCCCCTCCAGGAAGTGGCGCCACCTCCAACGACTGGATGATTGCGAGCATCTTCTTGTTGTGGATCTTGTAGTTCCACTCCATAGCATTGAGGCCCTTGGAGTAGAAGGCAACGGGGTGCCACTTACTATCCTCTGGGGACTCTGGGAGAAGACCGTGCTGGTAGTGTAAGGGCAACCTCTGGAGGTTGTGGCTAAGTCACACAACTGGCAGAGGGAAATCCAAAGTTTATTAGAGACAGTACAATACAACAAGAAATATAACTGATCACCTGGCAGAGGGAAATCCAAAGAGAACAAGTCTAAGGATCCCTCTGCCATAGTGCGGTGCATTAGCACAGATGATGGAGGCATGGAAATGACTGTACAGTACTTCTCAGAAAGCACAGGAGCATCCCAGAGATCTCTGGAAATCCCCAGAGAACTCTGGAGTTCCAAAAAAGAAAGTTCCAGAAATGGAAGTCCCCTGACAGGCAGCAAAGTTGGAACTGTCCACCTTGACTCAGAAAGGCTGGTCATTGTCGAAAAAGAGCAGGACAGGCTTGGAGGTGATGGTGGACTTCAAGGCGTTGAAGGCCCGCTGTTCTTTGTCTCCTCAAGCCCATGCAACGTCCTTTCCAGTGAGGTGGAAGAGGGGCCGAGCATGGTGGGAGAAGTCCTGGAGGAACCACTGGTAGAAGTTGGTAAACCACAGGAAGGCCTGTACTTCCTTCTTGTTCCAGGGTTTTGGCCACTGCGTGACACCAGTCACCTTCACTGAGTCCATCTCTGCCATGCCATGGGAGATGATGAGTCCAAGGTACTCAATGCAGGTCTGCTTGAACTCACACTTCTCCAGCTTGAAGTAGAGCTGGTGCTGGTGGAGACAGTCCAAGACGACTCACATGATCCAGCAATGTTCCTCTAATGTCTTGGTGTAGATGAGGATGTTGTTGAAATACATGCATACTATGCCGTTGGCTATGAGGTCTCAGAAAATGTTGTTCATCATGGTCTGGAAGGTGGTAGGGCTGTTGATGAGTCTGAAAAACATCACCAGGGGTTCAAACAGCCTGCAGTTGGTCCAGAACGCTGCCTTCCACTCATCTCCCTTCTGGATATGCATGTTGTTGTAGCTCCAGCAGACATCCAACTTAGTGAAGTAGCAGACCATTGGGGACTTTGAGAGGTGGATTTGTCTGGACTCCAGATTCTCTTGGAGGAACACATTGAGTTCATCCTGCTCCTTGGGCATGAGCGGATAAACCTTGCAGTTGGCCAGCTTTGAATCTGGCAGGATTTCAATAGCATGGTCCCACTGCTTGCGTTCTGGAAGGGAGTCAAACAAGGCCTTGGAGAAAACATCCTCAAAGTCATAAAGGTGGTCAAAAACTGCATTCTAGAAGGCCCTTGGAGGGGCGTTTGTCACAAAGGCCTGGGCCAGCCACTGGGAAGTGGTCTCACTGGCCTGGATCTTCTTTGCAACTGGCAGAGGTTGTAGCGTAGTGGCATAGATGCGGTCTCCTACATTGATGGCTTTGTTCAGAAGCTCTGGGTCTAGTGTGAGGAACTCCCCCTCGTGTCCTTCTTCCTAGCTAGGGTCTCCTCTGCTATGTCTATCATCCTTGTAGAGGGCCTTTCTATGAGGGAATGCCAGAGGTAGAGGGTCCAGCAGGTCAAGATCCGCAAACGGGAGGTACTCCACCCAACATGCTCGGATAGCTGCATGTTCATGCATTGTGGTGTGCTGCTTTTTCTTCACTTTGTCTATGCAGGTGGTGCAACACCAGGAGCACTGGCTCATGCTGATTTTTCCTGAGGCCCAGTCAATCTTTGGATTGTGCTCCCAGAGCCAGGGAAATCCCAGGATCATCTCCTGTTTGCCAATGCTTGTAACTATGAAGTTTGTAGCACAGGATGAGGTCCACCACAGACTTGATGGATCCCACTTTGTTACAAGTGCTGTCAATATTGTACACTGGGATGGGGGATAGGAAGGGCCGAGTCATGAGCTAGTGCCACTCCACGTAACTAGCGTCCACAAAGAGTCTGGTTGCTCTGGAGTCCAGAAGAGCAACTATGCTCTGGGTTTGCTGCGTGTTGATAGTTTTGATTTCCACGTTCATCTGGAGCAAGTTGGGCAACGGAGTGGATGCTACAATGTAGCGGCAGGGGATGTGGCGCTCCCAGGCAGGAATGCATGCCTGGGGAGGGGTTGAGGAGGGCTTAGGAGAGCTGTGGAGTATGTCAGAGGTAGTGCTTATGTTCAGGGGAACTGAGTTGTTGACAGAAGTTGTATTGATTTCTTCTACCAACAAACATGCAAACCAGTTAGCACTGGGCAACGGGGGTGTACTTTTTACCCATTGCGCCCCTAAAAACCCTCTTGCAACTCCTCTGACTCTCTAGCAGTGAGGGGGGCCTCGTGCACGCTCTCCAGGGCAGGGGCATCCAAGGAAGGGATTTTGGCCATGTTGCAGGCCACCAGGAGCTGCAGGAGCAGCTCTTCTTGCTCCTCCAGGGACAGATAGCGGACTTCCAGGCCCTGGGGGCAGTAGCAAGCAAAGTGACCCTGAGCGCTGCAGCGTCGGCACAAGAATGGGAGAGGCGCACGTTGCTGGGAAGTGTCCACGTCCATTGAGGTGCTTGGGAACAGTACCGGGGGTGCTGGAGGGACAGCTGGCAATGCCGCTGGAGGCAGAGCAGTTGGTCAATAGGGGAGTGGAGCAGGAAGGTGCAAGGAGTAAGCATGTAACGGATTATTACTGTATATAGACTGTATTCACGCATTGTCTGTCACAATCCACCAACCCTGCATCCAACTCCAGACCTCAAAACCACCCCCAGAGGTCCTGGAGAATGACTTCCCCACCAGCCCCACAGCTCCGGACCAATTTCTGCCAGTGATCTCACTCCCATGACCATTACTAACGCCACCATCAATCACCCTGGTTATTGATTCCCATCATTCTGGCCATCACCAAGTGCTCCTGAGAAGTCATGCAAGCCCCCTGGACATTACCAACCCTTCCTGGACATTGCTGGCTCCCTCTGGCAATCACGCCATCACATGCATCACCCGGCCATCACATTGCTTTCCTTGAATATCACTGCCCCCAGAAGCCTCTGACGCCGCTGCCACCTGATTTACACCAACACCTGCTACTTTATCCATTGGAACCAACACTTGCCAACTCATATAGAGTCCCAGAGCTGTGCTCAGATCTGGAGATCAAGGACTTGGCCTGGGACATATCTACAAGGGTACTGTAAGAGGAACGCTTAACATCTGCAGAACTCCTTCCACAGAGCCAGCAAGCACTGGTGACAAGTGGGAGTCGAGCAGGCATAGAGGCAGGCAAGAGTCAAGCAAGGGACCGGCAAGGCTAACCGAGCGGTCGGACGTCGCTAGAGAGCTTACAGTAGGTTCAGTGTGTAGGCCAGAAGAACACTGCTATTGTTCAGCCTGGGGATATTCTATCCACAGGCTGCCTATATATACTACATCAGTGGCTGTGCTATTACTAATACTGTTTACTAATTGGGCCCTGGTATGTAAAGGAGTATGACTAACAATAATTGATGCTGAGTAAGGTCCATGCATATGACTTATCAAGGCTGACTACTAAGAGACGGAAGGGGAAAGGGTGGGCCAAGCGGCCGGTCAGATCTGCTAGGAATAGGCATATCATTGGACTAAGCTCGGAGTAGAGTTGGACACGGTCCGGAGACCGGTCCCCTGACAGGTACTTAAGTAGTAGGATGGTAGGTAGTCTTGATATTGCACACACACATCCGTATAGTTGGCCCCAGTATTTTGTTTTGTGCCCTTGAATCTATCTCTGCTTGCGTTCTGTGAATTTCTGCCTTGTATTGTGCCTGGTTTAACTCTGTTTCATCTTGCATTTTGTACTTGTTTCAATTCTCTTGCCTCGTACTCTCTTCTTCTCTCTTTCTTTCTCTTGTGACTCTTTCCTGGTTTAGTCCCAACTTGTGTCTCCCTTCCTATTTACAGTTCTGACTCTTCTCAAGTCCCGGTCCCATTCTTAACTGCACTCTGGTTCATTTATTTGTGTCTCTAAAACCCAGCCCAATCCTTTCTAATCTTGCCTCATCCACTTGGCTCAAACTATAGTGAACCATGGAGCCTGTAACTTCCCCAGTCTCTCCCCTTCTAATCAACATTGCCTCCAAACTTACCCAGAATCCCCTGCACTCACTTTACGTCTTGTGGTTTGCCCTAGAGATCCCTTGAACACCTGCGTCCATCCTGGAGCATAGCATTTCACCCTTGGAGCCCTTGTAAATCCCAGAATTATATGCCGGAGCTATTACGTCTTCCTGTAAGGGCCTCACCCAGTAGACTGAGCCCCCATGGTCAGCAGAACCTGACATTGTTGATGCAAGATAACTAGTTACTGCTTATATAAGACAACATCTTGTATTGTCACTACTTAGCTAGTCAAATCTGATATTGCAGTCTGATTCAGCTACTGCATGATAACGCAAGATTGTTCTAATCTGTAGCCACTGGCTATATTTTTTTGAATCTTCTGCTATTGGCTTTTGGCTTCTGGCTCTCTGTTACCCAACTAGGCAACAACCCATCAAACTTCACAACTTCTGTGGTGCCACGTCAGAAACATGTTCCCATGACTAGCTTCACTGATCTCCTACTTAAGCTGGCAGACACAGGAGATCCTCCTGTGCTGCACACTACCAAGATGCCCCCAGCATCTGTGTACTAGCCCCTGCCAAAACAGGATGACAGAGCACTTTGCAATCCTAGCAAAAGCTTTGGCATGCCAGATGGGCTATCTGTATCACGGATGATGTCTATTGTGTGCCCTGGTTTGGAACCAGGGGAGAAATCTACTGCCTTGGGAATGTCAATACCAGTGATGCATTTGCCATTGCTCCTTTACCCGACTTTACCTGAGCACGGCACGTTTCTGCCAGAGGGTTGGGAGCAAGCTGACACAATATACAGACATCTCCCAAACAAGTGCACTAGCGCACAGCACACCGTTTCAGGTGTTCCAGCCCAAACAAATCCTAGACAAGGGGACAGTGGACCTCAAGCAGTCGTCAATACAGACAACGCACTTTCAAACAATGCGCCAAGAATCTAGTTCTGGACATGACAGGGAAGACCCAGATACAAGCAATGCACCACAAGCGCTGCAACCGGCAGACACTGCAAGAAGGAGTGGCGAGTTGCCACAGGGTAGGAAGGGAAGCCTTGGTAAAGTTTGGACCAAAGCCAAACTGGAGTCTTCTCATGAAGAGGAGAACCATAGGTTGCTATCAACCTTATCAATCCAGCTTCAACTAGTGTTGGACCATTACCCAATGGTCACAAAAGAGTCCATGCAAAAGCATTTGCAGCTTTACATAGTGAAGCACTTACAATTACTGGCTGCTAGAGGCCATTCAGTGCCTAGGGCTGATTTAATGGAATATATCGCATATCTTTGAACTAGAGATACAGGAGTATCTCAAGCGTCAGAATGCTCAAGGGACAGCAACATTGACAGCTACCCTGGCTGAATCTGTAGACTATGACGTGATTGTGCATCAGCAAGTGTCTGACATTGCAGATGCAATGAACATACTGAATATACCATGGCAAGCAGACAAGTCCCAACAGAACTTCATAGGGCGGCAGAATGCCGTAAATCATCAGTGCAATACTAGCAGAGTGCCTAGACAGGCACTATCCAAGGTCAAGACTGTAATGACCACATTGGCAGACTTGGATGACGCAGTGCAACCACAAGAGGTGAGGACCACATGTAAACAAGTCACTATCAAGGAGGAGGGAGACAACTCCTCCATTTTGGAGGAACCTCCTAGGCTGCAATGCAAGGCAAAACATATTTGTCTAAGAGAGACATGAAATGAACATGTTAACTATCAACACATCCACAACCAGGATTTGCAGGAACATGGTGAGTCGTTAATTGATGACCAAGGAGTAGCATTTGAAGGGCATAATGGAGTTATGCCTGTGGATGAAATCCAGTTTGCCACTCAGACTGGTGAATTGGACAAAGGTCTGGATGGGAGTGACAAGGGATCAGACCATGATAGTAACTGCAGTTGTGGGTACCATGGAGCTGATTGTGACAATTGCAACCATTGAGATAATGATTGACTGCCTGGTTGATGGCTAGAAACACCAGCCACAATCCCACCACAACCACGGTGTCAGGAATGCCAGGAGACAGAACCACTATACCAAGTGCCATGGGCATTTTCTATGCCTGCACCCCATGATCTACGTGCAAGCATACCAGGTATGAATGAAGCGGTCAGGATCCATATGGATCATATGCATGACCATCTAAACCGCCTGGTAGATGACTCTTTGGGAGTCAGATTCAAGTTCCTGGACAGGATGAAGCCTTGTAAAGCAGAGGGGAAGCATATTCAAGCATATGCTGGAGGACATAAGTTCTCCCAGTTAGAGGACTGGGCTATGGATGTCTGCTACCTTTTGGCAGCATGCTGCTATGGAGGAGACAACATGGATCAGGAGCAGATATTTGTATTGCACAAATTCATCAATGGAGAAGCATGGAACTGATTCCACAGACATGTCCTACACATCAATCGTGACAAGCAGGATTGAACATTCAAGGAAGTCCTAATCAGACTGTACAATAGATTTGTTAATGCTGCAACTATGCAAGAGGCTCAAGAAGCCTTCCAGACTGCGGTATACAATGCTAAGACTGGCATTCAGATGTTCTATGATGACTTGGTAGGTCACACACAGAATATAGCTGTCTATCCAGACAAATACACTATCAGGGAGACATTACTTGATGGAATACCAGCTGAGATGCATCACGTGCTTATACATGATGATAACTTGTCTCTGGAGGTCAACACTGTGACCAAGTTCCTAGCATATTGATGCAAAATGTAGGGTTTGTTGAACTAATCAGAGGGACTCTAATCAGTGTAGACAACTAAACTTTACTTTTGTAAGTTTTGTGGGGCTATGACACAGAAACTAACACTTGTAATGAAGTTGTAATGGTTTTTGTAGTTTTGTTTTATTATTATAATGAACCGAAGTAGTTCACAATATAAATGGTCTTTAAAAAGATACCAAAAAGTGACCCTAGTAAAGTCAATTAAATGATAGGCCTAAGCAATCACACTCCCTGGGGACCCCAAGCCACACAAATGGTTTATTCACTAGATTAACAAAGTTCAAGCTTTAATTTGAGCAAACTTAGTTCACACAAATGTAGGCAATAAGCTTTATTAAAGCTGGTCTGAAGTACTTTACTGATTAGCCTAAGTAGTCCACTCCCTGGAGACCCTAAGCTGCACAGGTATTTCCTTAGCTGAGTCCCCTCCTCCTTGTCCTATTTATACCCCTTTCCCTGTGCACAGACCATGCGTGATTGGCATGTCCACAGACCTCCTATTGGTCTGGGTGCTGGTTAAGATTGAGCCAGCCAGGAGTCAATTCAATAAAATTTACTGAATTGAAAGTTTTTGCTCTGGCAGCCAGTTTTAGGCTATTTCCGGCCTCTGGTTTCCACATTTCCATCATCCGGGACCTGCTAAGGGTCCTTCCGCTGTATCCGCATGGTTCCAGGGAGTCCGGAGGTACCCAGGAGGGCAGGATAGCACTATAATTGAGTGCTGTAGGACTGCAGGAAGGAAAGTCACAAAGATTTGATGGTTCTGATGCGCTGATTGCAGATCGTGATCCAGGATCTTTGATTGATTCCATCAATTCTTAATTTAGACTGATTTTGGTATTCGGATCTTGATCCGAGATTAGATAGTATTAATCTAATCTATTTTGATGGCTGCCGAGTGCCATACTATTTTTAGCTTTATCTTTGATTTTGGATCTCTCCAAGATTGAATCAGCTCCTTTTGACACAGCCACATCTTGCCTATCATTCCCATCAAGATCTTACTCTGGATCATCAATGATTGATTGATGGAAGCCTCGGCTATCACTATTTCAGCATTACTCAAAGATATGTTTATAACTCGACAATTTATGCACCATTTGACATTGTTTGACCAGTTTCAGACTTGTTGGGAGGCGCAGAACATTATGGTACATACAGCCTACAGTTTTCGGCCATTTGGTATGTCTGGCTTACGGTTTTCAGCCTTATTTTCAACATACTTTGTATTTTGTCTTGTACCGCCTATAATGCTACATGTTTTATTGTTCCATCATGGCGGGCCACCATATCAGTATGCAATATGCTATGAGCAGTCTACAGAGACTGCTAATCACTACAACTAGTGCAGTTCTCGACGCATGGCAACTTGCCAACCTGTGAAGATTGGGATCTTCCTGGCCAAGAGGTCAGAAATGGAGAAGAATCGCAATCTGCGATTTGTTGTGCATGGAGGTGTGCCTTCAGGTCCACAACCTGTGTCTACGCCAGTTGGTCAACAACCAGTGACTAGAGAGGTCAGGCGAGTGGCAGGACTCCTGCCTATTGTGCCTAGAGCAACCTGCAATGTCCCACTGCAAGTAGTGGGAATTAAGCCTGCTCTTGGGGAGCAGATAAGGCAAATAGAGTGGGTGGTGAAACACCACAATGCTATAATTGTGGCAGGACAGGCCACTTTGCAAAGGACTACTTAGCACCAAAAGTGCAGGTACGGGCAGCGCACACAGCAAGAGAACCAAGTGATGTTGCCAGTGACATCGGTGACAACATGGGAGCTCCTGTGAAAAATGAGGAGGAGCTTCACAAGCAGGACACCTGCTCAGTGGCAGATGACGTGGAGAGTGTCCAGGAAGAGGAAGATGAATATGTTGTGGTTGACTATATGATAACAATTACTGTGCCAGAGGAGCATTTGTTTGCTCTGATGGAGTATCCAGAGGATAGACACGTCTGAATGAGATGTGTGACACTCCAGAAAGCAGCTGAAAAGTTGCAACAACCAAGGTATACTCCAGAGGAGAAGGAGTGCTTGGTCACATACGTTGATGTTAATGGACATCCTGCATGGACACTCTATGACTCAGGAAGTACCACAACGGGTATTATGCCCCAGTTTGCACATGTTAATGCCATTCGCATTCATGAACTAGTGGAGCTGTTGATGCTGCAGTTGGGTACTGTGAGTAGCAATGCCATGGTACAGTTTGGTGTAGAAGTCAGGATTAAGATGTCGGAGACATTTACAAAGGAATACGTTGATATAGCAAATTTTGATCACTATGACATGATTATTGGTACACTGTTCATGCGTAGGAACAAGGTTGCCCTGGAATTTGTGAACAACGTGGTTGTCATGAACAGTGTGGCAGTCTGTAAGGGTGACCTCTGGAGGCTATGGCTCAGTTACACAGCTGGCAGAGGGAAATCCAAAGTATATATAAGTAATACAACCATAACTACTCACCTGGCAGAGGAAAATCCAAAGAGAACAAGTCTAGGGATTCCCTATGCCAGGAGTAACACTTCCAAGGCTCCAGAAGCGTGGGAAGTAACTGTATAGCATGACAAAAGCCACAATAGAATTTATAATCTAAAAAAGGAAAATCTCCGAAAATAATCAAAAACTCGGAAATTGCCATTGCCAGAGGTCATGCACATGTCTCATGTGACTTGCTTAGTAATTTGGAGGCTAGCCTTGAGATGACTAAGCCTCTAGAAGCATTGGCTACACTTGTTTGAATAATAACTAAAGAACCAGAGCACCTCAAGAGCTGAGAATAGTACTAATAGATAGTGTTGAAAGAATAGAAGCAGTAAAGTAAAAGAGTGACAGCAGAAATAAGGAAATAAATAGAGGAAGAATGAAGGAATAAGGAGTGAAAGAAGGGAGAAATGAGGAGTCCCCTGACACAGTCAAGGCAGAGAAGGTTGTCCTTAAGGACATGGATGGCCATCTGTGACAGTACAGAACAACGGAGAAGCATTGCAATAGTTGTGACTAATTAAATGATCACAAGATTGCAACAATAGAGGAGGTTGAGGACGAAGTGGCTCAGGTGGCCAGCTTACCAGGAGATTTGCTGGCAATCCTGATGATGAAGAGAGAGTTTCAAAGAACTCTGAAGAAGAGGGAACAGCCAGGCAAGGCTGGCAAGAAGCCTGACAAGGCTTAACCGCAGAAAGATGACCGCCCTGCTGGGTGGCAAGGTGAAGCAAGAAAATCTTGCACTAGACAAGGAAGATGCGAGCAAAGGAGTGTTTGCTAGGATGAGGTCCTTTTGGGACTGACCAGTGCCTCTATCAGAGATTCAGTGGGCATTTGATCCAAGAATGCCACCTGAATAGAATGAGGTCGTGGCCTCAATGGTGGCCTATAGGTATGGGTTGCAGCAATGCCAGGGAGCGATGTATTGACAACTCCTAGTAGACAAGATATCTGAGCCATTGGAGCTGGCCTTTGATGGGATTTTACTGAAAGCGATGAGTGTGCTATCATTGACGAGATTGAGAGACTGAGTCCAGAGGACTTTAGTGAGGCGCACCTGCGTGCACTGTGGGAAAGATTCAAACCAAAGGCTCAGATGCATCCAATATGCAGGAATAAGAGCTTAGGCAAGGAGGATATCCTGCGATTGCGCCAGCAATAACAACAGAAATTTGTGGATATCATCAATAGGACAAAGGAGAAGCTCCCACCTTGGCAGGAGGTAAACCATAAAATCAACCTCATAGACAAAACCAAGCAGTACAAGTACCACCTTCCTTGCTGTCTGCGAGCACTACAGGATCAACTTTGAGAAAAAATAAATTGATACATCAATGTAAAGTGGTGAGAACCATGTCTGGCGATGCAGGCGGCACCCTTATTGTGTATTCCCAAAAAAGATGGGACCTTACAGACTGCATTAGATGCACAGCACAGCAGCGAAATGATAACACCATCAAGGACATTACTCCGCTGCCAGATCAGGAAGTGATTCATGAGGAGGTCGTGAAGGGCAAGTATAGATCAAAAATTGACCTCACAGAGGTATATGAACAAGTTTGGTCCCAGGGGTCTGGGGTCATGCAGGGGTCAGGCCAGAGTTGAGAGGAGATTCTTGTCCCATATTGCGGGGTTCTGGGCCTCTTCCTCCAGGGAGCGGGGCTGACTAGGGCATGCTCCGGTTGTGTAAGGGCGACCTCCGGAGGTTGCGGCTAAGTCACACAACTGGCAGAGGGAAATCCGAAGTGTATTAGAGACAGTACATATTACAGGGAAGTAACTAATCACCTGGCAGAGGGAAATCCGAAGAGAACAAGTCTAAGGATTCCTCTGCCACGGCGGGGCGCATCAGTGCGGGGGCGGGGGCGTGAGAACAACTGTACAGCATCTCAGAGAAGTCCGACGACTGCAAGGGAGCGTCCCGGAGACCTCCGGGATGGCCCGAAAAGGAAATGGCT
>QLOM01010117.1:0-11639 GCA_003313785.1 Termitomyces sp. MG148
ATGTAGTCACGTGATCGTAGCTAGTACTGTGGAAGTAAAGTAGGGAATGTGAAGATCTCATGACACACCACGATAATCGTTCAACTGTGATAAATCGGAGACTGCAGGTTCTCCACAATATTGAAGGACGATGCATGCACAGGACAGTTCATCCGGGTTCGACGAGTCGTGCAAATAGAAAGCATAGAATTTTGGTACATGAACACCCCAGAGCGACTTCAGATAGTTAACATAAATCTGTGATTCATGTTGAAGCCGAGGAATGGTAATTCCTTCTATATCTTCGTAGGTGAACTTGACAATGACGTCCCGTCCAGACGATTTCGCCCTGAAGATATAGTTGTCGTTCTCGGTCTTCTTGAAGAAGGTGACGTCTGTCAAGGTGACCCGGTCGCCATCCTTGACCACGCCTATACGAAGAAGTCGATGGATTTCGGTTGCGTCTGGATCCTTGAGGTTGAGAGTGAGAGACATTTTCAAAGGCAGGCAAAGAGCGAAAAGACGCGAGCGTGAAAGTGGTTATTTATTGTCGGTGACCAAAAAACGCAGCTCATAAATAATGGACAATAATCGGGCTTCGGTACTGATTGGAGTGTAAGTACTGAATCTGGTACTGAGCGGAGCTTGAATTGCTCACGTGTCCATATGGCCACGCCTATGTAGAGACGCCAGACTCAACCAGACCTCACGCATTTGGGCCCTTATTTGTTGCAAAAATTCTCTTGACTGTTGTCATCGTTTGTCCAAGCCTAGCGGCACATTATGGCTCTAGTCTTGCTATAAATAATCGACTCGACGATTACTAATTTCATCATTGTTTTGATATACACTTCCTTCATGTACATTTGGTTGCTCACTCTGACACCACTCCTGACTCTATGATTAACCACAACTTCTTTTGATCGACTAGTACTTTTTCCATATTCACTCCAGTCTTTTTTTGAACTGTACCTACTGTTCAGACACTATCTATTTGCATTCTCTGCTCATTGCAATGTCGGACTCGGATGATGAATATGCCAAGTAAGCTGCCTTCTTGTTTTCTGGTTTTCATCTTGAGTCAAAGTCTTCCTGTGATGTCAGACTCGCAAACATCATCTGCTCAGCAGGGAACAGATCTATTGATGTGAGAAGATTTTTGACCTCTCTGTAGCTCACTTAAATGCCCTGTTAGACCTCTTGAAAAACCAATCAGATCAACAACCACTTCCATATTACAACACCAACTACAATATCACAAGATATCACTTCTGTATCTTATGACTCTGAGGGGATTTGTAAACACCGTCCAGGACGCCCTCAATGTTCAAAAAAACTCAGATAGTACAAGGCCATTTGTAGGAACAGTTAAGAGGCCAGTTGGCCGACCTCAAGGCACTGGACACTTGCAATTAGCATGAGCAAGAGGTGAGCTTCAGAGGTTACAAAGTGTGGTCAGGGTAGGCCACAAAAGGTTGTGAGCTTTGGTACCATGAAATCACATCACAAAGTGTCAGACTTGGTATGTGTTCAAATATAATGTTTCTTTTATTAGTAGTATCTAACTCAGGACATCACAAGTTAAATCATCAAGTTCTACAAGGACCACAAGCACTCTTGACCTACTACTCCAACACCAGATAGGACTTCTTGTGGCACAGCGGAGACAAACATACCTCTAGTGGACTTTGCAAAGGAACCCATACATTTTGATGATGAAAATGATGTGAATGACCCTGATACATTTTTAGAAGAGGGTATTGGTGAGGATGACAGCGATGGTGACAATATCGCCACTTCCACCTTTTTATCCAAAGTTTCATTATGTCCACTGCCTCACTGGCTCAAGGCCAAATTTGACAAACATATTGATGCATCTAGAGGAGATCAGCATGCATCAGATGGTCTCCCTCCTCTTTACCATGATCACCAAACATTCTGGTTCCCAAGATCATCCACATTTTTTATACTTCAAGATATTAGCAATCTTACACCTCAGAAGATATACAATGTGCGTTTCTTCTTATGGGACCCTGAATGCCTTATTTCCAATGGTATCCGGTGTCCAAATTTAGGATGTACTGCTCGTCTCCATCACCATGGCCACATTAGTTGACCACGACATGTTGTTGATTTTGGCTCCACCTTTTACATAATTGGATACCACTATCAATGTGCAGTGTGTAAGAACACATTCTGAAGCTGGGATTCTTGCATAATCAGTGTACTTCCTCATCTATTGGCTGCTGAATTTCCAGCAAAGCTTACATATCAAAGTGGAATTTCAATCAATGTTCTCCAATTCATGAGAACTTGTTTTCAACATGGCATGGGTGCACGGCAATTTTCAAATGCTCTTCTAGTACAACACCTTCAGAACTATGACCTCTTACATCTTGCTTATCTCCATGCTCTTGCACCTAAAACCAGTTCACTTTTCTCATTGGGACCATTCATGCACAAGTTTAAATCATTTCTACCATTTGAAGACCAGTCATCAGATGGTTTACAAGGATTTGTTCCAAGTGGCCAATTGTTACAAGATGTATATGATGCACTGATAGAAGAACACCAAGATGAGTTGAATCAGCATATGTCAATGCTTACAGGGCATATTTGCACTATTGATCACAGCTTCAAAGTATAGTTTTATAATTTGTCTATGTTATTTTGATTGCTGATTGTTGTATAGTTGGCAAAGCACATTGCAAAAGTCAATGGTGTTCAAATTTTTATTGCACTTCTCACCATGACAAATGAGAAGGGAGAAATTTGGATTTGCAATTTAGTTGCAACCAAATTACATTCACAGTATGTGCTTGTGCTGGAACATATGTTGAGCGCTATGGTCATGATCAGCCTGAATTATTCTACACTGACAGCATGGCTGATAAAGAGTTTCTCAAAAACTGCTTTCCATCACTACAGGAAAGTGTCATCCCCATTGAGAAGTATTCTTATCTCAAAGAACTAACTATTTCAGACAGTTTCAATATTACTGTCAAGCAGTCTGCTACTACAATCAATGATGCAATGCGTTACAATTCTAGAAGTATTGCCTGATAATGACTCTAGTGCTTTTCCGCATATTGTTATAGGTCTTGATGCCAAGTGGAATGTGGAAATATCACAACATGGTTATGTAATAGGACAAGGTCAAACAGCAATCTTACAAATTGCACATGAATCCAATATTTTCATTCTTCAGGTATGTGAGCAATTATAACTTATGGTAAACTGTGGTTTTCAATGCAATGTATACTAGATTGGCTCAATGTTTGCTGGAAATCAGCTTCCTGCAGTTTTCAAACAAGTTCTTGCAAATCCTAGAATCATTAAAGTTGGCTGGCTTGTTGCAAGTGATCTCAAGTATTTACAACAAGCCTGTCAATCTGATATTCCATTTGTTGGTGGTCTTGATCTTGCAAAGCTAGCCAAAGATCATTGTCTTATTTTTACAACACATAGAAGTTTAGCTGACCTCTGTGTAATGGTTCTCAAGCATTGGCTGAATAAAAATGTAGCTGTCTGGACTAGTATTGCATGGGAGAATCTCAATCTTACTCCAGAGCAAATTCACTATGTCACACTTGATGTTCATGCATCTCTTTCCATTTACAATGCTCTGATAAAAATCCCAACTCCACAACTTTTCTCTGAAAGGCCACCAATTGGAACACCTATCTTGCTCTTTAGCAAT
This sequence comes from Termitomyces sp. MG148, assembly GCA_003313785.1. Classification (NCBI taxonomy): domain Eukaryota; kingdom Fungi; phylum Basidiomycota; class Agaricomycetes; order Agaricales; family Lyophyllaceae; genus Termitomyces; species Termitomyces sp. MG148. Next base: position 3,680 of record QLOM01010117.1, read on the forward strand.
GATAATACACATGTTGTGGCTGAGGGAGTCATTTCTCCTCAAGCTGACATTGAAGTACAATGAGTCTTGGTTCCTGGTGCTTGCATTGCAAATGGAGTATCACCACAATATAGCCTGGAGAGCCATGGAAAACCTCCATTTAATATTGTGTGCCTTCTTTGCCACCTTTGCAGTCACTCTCTGACATCAGATTCAAATTCAACATTGACAACCTTGTCTGAGTTGCCAAACTCTAGGCTTTTGTTAAGTATTAGCAACCATAAAGATCTCACTGCACTCATCACACAATCCACAACAGAAGATCATGACACACCATTATTGGAACATCTGGATAACAATGACAAAGGCTCTGGATTTGGAAATATACTTGCTGATGTCTATCAAACTAATGAGTCTTCAGTCCACCAGAATATTGTTGATTACATCCCAGACCTCAACAGCAAAGCTGAAGGAAAGCAAGTTCTAGAGAGTATTAGCATGGAGACCTGGGATAAATCCATCCAAAGTCATGTCTTGAAGGATCCATTTCATATTTTTAACATGTTTTACATTTCTGCAAGTCATGGACTACTTTGTGAATTTGCTATTAGCCTTTGTGATGCCATCTTTATCTGGGACAAAGAGGACAAGTCTCAAATCATTGCATGGGGGAAAACTCAGATTCCTCCATTATCCTGGGATGATATTCTCTTCAGTTGGCCAGATTGGCTTTGTCAAAGGTGTAAATGCATCATCCCACCAGCAGAACAACTTTTTACACTTGTGAAAAAGGTTTTCAAAACCTTTGGTCCATTGAAAGATTCCCAATCTGGTCTTCTGTTGTTCAACTCTGCCACCTGGGCTGTTGCCAAAAATATTCTTCTTCTGATCCAGAAGGGTCATCTTTCAGACCCACCTGATATTGCTCTTTATTATGCAGTGGCAATTGATAGAAAAACAGGTCTGTGTCTATATTGGTGCATGCATGGGACTAATATGACAGAGGGTGGAGTTCACACCCACCTTTGCTCACAGCTCCCATCCTCTGGAGTGTCAATTTGTCATATGCAATGTTGCCTATTAGATTTCATTATCTGGCATAATCTTTTGGTATTGTCATTTCATCCTTAACCCACAGATAACTGAAATTGGTTATAGGTTGGAACCTTCAACAGCACAGGAAACTGTTATGTTGGACACTATAGTATTTGGATTATAAACAAACTTCAAGAGATGCTTGCTTTGGTGGAACCCATGCTCATTGGCCCCCTGCAAATGACAGGGTGGGTGAATGGTAATTTGTATGAACAAACCAACAAAGTTGCTGGCATACTTCCTATTCCCATCACTATTCAAGTCAAGTCAGCAATGAGAAGATATGTACCAACTCTTCACTTGAAGCAACTACATTCTTACTTGGCCTCAATGCAGGGAACACAAAAACCTGTCTTACCAGTATATAACTCACACAAACAATGTCTCTTTTGTGAATTCATAAGGGGTGACAGTGGGTTCAATGACTCTGTCTCAGGCCCAAATTGGGATATGGCCATGTAGCTGTGGAACAATGCTGCAGAAATTAGGAATAGTATACTGTACAAGGTATCTTCATTCTTCATTGATTTATCAATATGATAAAACATCATACAGTTGCCTAAACAGCTAAAAGCTTATTACAATGGAGAGTGAAAGAGGAATGCAAACATCAAACAGACAAAAGCAATGACTGCAGATGTGCACCTCCCCCTCAAAGAACTTCTGCGTGATCCTCAGCAAACATTGACAACACCACAGGTGCCAAAAACCTCATGAACATTGCATACTGTGCCAAAAGGGCTAAAAACAGACTTATTTCAGCCCTCCTCTCCCACTTCATCCACTCCAATCCTTTCTGAGTCAGTGTCATCCAGCCAAGCCCAACTTTCAATACCAGACTTTCCTGGCCTATTTTTTTTGCTCAAACCTTGTATTTCAGTACTTACAGGTGTGACTTTGCCAAGCAAAGACCACACAGAGTTGGCGGCCAGACTTGCTTGTAAACGTGCTATTGAAAAACTCCTCTGGAGCCACCAAAAAAAAGACAAAGAAAACAACGCACCTGTCAGAAGTGTGGATGTGAAGAATGTTGAGGTAGGAAGGAAGTAAGGCTATGCATAAACCTGTGCCATGATTGTGGAAAGCATGGCTGTTGAGGTCAAAACTTGGATAGACCAACAAAGCCCTGTCATCTGGCATGGGACTAAAGTACTGACCACATGTTCACCCAATGTATTGTATTACCATTTTTGGAATTTATTTTCTATTTTTTCATTTTTGTCCACCTCAATCAGTACTAAGCCCAATAATCAGCAGAAGCTGAAGGTCTTTATTACCATGTGACTCATGGCCACCCTTGACCAGGGATGGCCCATTATATAATGGGAACAATCAGATGCCATAAATAATCCCCGTTTTAAAGCCTAACATGCCCATGCCTCTCAACTACACCAAATGTGTATTGCATAGCCTTTTAGCTTTTGTACTGCTCATACATACACTGAATGCAGGGAACAGTGTTCTTTTGCAAGACAATGTGAAAATACAGAATAATCTAATTGGTTTTGAAATTTTATTTATTTGAATATTTTTGTCAAAAACATAGAAAAAATATTGTAACCAAACCCAATGAGCTGTTACTTCTGGATGCAAGTATGATGAGGTGTTATAGAAAGAGCTCTTTTTTAATCAGTCCCCAAGTGCATGACCATTCCTGTACTATCATGTCCTGCCACTGCCCACTACAACCAATTTTATTGTGGCTGTGAATGGTTTCAGCAAAAAACATTGAAATAAATTAGATTATTTTTACGTATGTAGTTTTACATTGTTTTGCAAAAATAAATAATGTTCTCTGCACCCAGTGATAAGTCAGCACTTTCTATAGATACTGCATAGTTTCTGCTTATATAATGAAGCTGACTTAATGCGTCCATTTTGAATTGATTTATATGGAAAATGAATGAATGAATGAATGAGACTTGTTTATACTGCTGGCAAACCACAATACAGGGCTAAGAGGCAGAGGTAAAGTAATAACTGTACTCTACTTCAGTTGTGTGTAATGATGTTTATTTCAATATTAGCATGTTCAAATTTGGGCGCAGCATGCAGTGATGGTAATTATATAACACAAGAATTTTGAGTCTCCGACAAAGCATTTGTTATGCCTTACAGTGGTCATTTCTCTATCTTCAGAATGTATACAGGCTATAAGAGTGTGTCAGCACACCCTAGTTAAAGCCCGGGGTTAAACTTCAGCCCCTGTTGACTAGAGCTAGAATGATACTGGTTGATATCAAAAAGTTAGTAGTAATATGGGACTATGGTGTAATAGTAACATGCAATGCAGGTTCAAGTCCTGCTAGTTCCAGTTTTCCTAAGGTTGTTGGTTCAATCCTCTGGAAGTGTTACACAGGCTCTCTTCATGGACAGGCATATATTCTTCTTATGCTTAATAGATTAAAGAAGAATTTTCTGGCTGATGTGCTTATCAACTGTTCTGGAATCTAATTCCCAAAAAGAACCTTGTGGTTCTTGTCATCCTCCATTTCCATCAACAGAGCCCATGTGGGATAACTACCATTTTCATTCCAAGAAATGACAAGCAGTGTGGGTGAAAAGGGTGACTTGGTCACACTTTGGTCATGTGGGGAGTTGCAACAGAGAACTCAAATTCAAGCCTGATGTAAGCATACTGTCAGTATGCTCACTAGCTTGCTTAAGAACAGACATGGAGGAGAGGAGAGAGATTAATCAAGAATTGAGGATGCAATCAAGGACACAATCAAAAGGATTGAAAAGGAGTAAAATCTTAATTGGGGAATATAAAGAAGGGTAGTTGCACATGGGATGAAACTTACTTTTCATCTTTTTTTGTATCACAAATCTGGAGAACCTTCAGTGAAGTCAAACTATATGTGTTCACTTACACTTTTTTTTTGAATACATGCAAGCTCCTAGTGTGACTACTCACACAAAGTGGATCAAGATGTCTTGTTATGCTTAGACTGACAGCTGTCTGCCTCAGCCTACACAAACTTCTTGCCTTGCTTGTGCTCTCTCCGGTGGTCTGGGTGAAGAGTTCTTGTCCTGTTTTGGGTAGATTGTGTATTTGAACCTGTTTAAATAACTTGCATTGATATGCCTGTCTTTTCATGTCCGGTCTTGCTTGACTACTCTGTTTTTGCTGCTCTGGCTCCTTGTACTCGCTCTCAGGGCTCGATCTCATCCCTGTCCTGAGCTTTCTGTGTCTTCTGAACAGTCCATGCTTGCACACACGCATGTCATGCCCATGCATATACCCCCATTGCCTACATCCAGTGTATTGTTGACTTCATCAGACAAAGGTTGTTCACTATCAACAAAGATTAGTAGAATGCCTAACAGTAAGACAGGTTTTGAACTTTATACAGCGGAAGTAGTCCAGGTCTTGGCTAGTCATGCTTTGGTTGTTGGTCAGGGTACAATTGGTCCTTGCCAGCTTGACTTGTTTGAATACTATGCCAAGCAGTTTTTTTTTGCATAAGGAAATTGAGGAGGATAAGCAAGTAGCAAAGATGTACAATATTGATACGCCCAAAGTACAAGCATGGATCAAGGAGAATGAGAAGGAGTTGCAGGTATTGACCTTCTCGGTGATCATGGCATGCCTCTGGAGAGTGGTGTTAGAGATGGAATGGGAGTGGGAGATAGCGCAGCAATTGTTGCATAAGCAGGGTGATGAGGAGAAGTTCATGGTTTTGGTGTTGGAGTTGAGAAAGGCGAACGACATCTTGTTCACAAATGCACAGTTTTACATCCCACCCGATGATGACGCCCAAAAGTTGCTAAGTACTGTCAAGAGTAAACTGTACCTAGCTACTGTGAAAGGTAATGTGTTGGGCGGTTGCTAGTTGAGAGAGAGTCCGGGCAGGGTCCCAGAGACCTAGTTTGTTAAGGAAAAATTGAGTAATTGGAACAAAGGTGCTTAGCGATCTAAGCCGTGTAGCCTGCAAGGCGCTAGGGTGCCAATAGTTGGTAGGGACTTGGCAACGTAACGTAGTCGAAGTGTGCCCGTATAGCACCTAGACAGTTGGCAAGACTGGCGAAGAAGCGGCAAGCTTAGTGTAGTCGGTAAACCAGTAAGTCCCTTAGCGACTTCCGAGGAACTTAGTGTGCACAAATTGTGATCTGAACTGTGGGGATGGAATTCGATGCTCTTAAGACAAAATATGTACAGTATTTATAGGCGCTAAGTCGCCGTGTTAATTAAGCTATAAGTCGCTAAGTAACAAAATGGGGAAGGGATTATGACAAGAAGAATAGAATGTGAAATAGCTAACCCGCGGTGCCTATCAGTTGGCAAGCGCTAAGTCACCAAGTGAGCACTGAAATCAGTCAAATAAACGGGGACTATCCTGGGGTCTGAAACAATCAAGGGGGCTGGCGTCGCCAAAGTCGCTAAGCGTCGGTAAAGTTAAGCGTCACTAACCGCTAGGCACCGGGGCTGAGGAAGTGACGGCCTGCTGATGGCCGTCGGCAAGTCGTTAAACACGTAATCTTATAAGGCGCCGGCTATCTTTGATCAGTGACCTGTTATCGAGCCCGAGGTCATGTGTGCGGTCCATGCGTTAACAGTCAGGTGGGCGAGTCCCGTGGTCTAGAAGTCTTGTGCGCTAAACATCCCGTGGTCGCCTAGTCATGTGCAGTCTGCGTCGCGCCTGATCGCCTGAGTGAGCCTCCAAACTTCTATCAACAAAAGTCGCTAATTATAGCTTTGCTGCGCTGAGCCCAGCCTGGGTCTTATCACCGACATGCAATATCACATCCTCCTCCATTGCCAGGATGACGTGCACAGGAAATACAACTTAGGGAACAAGGATAAGTGCTATGATGAGATTAAAGATTTTAATGCATGATTATGCATGTTGGCTGACATCAACAAAGTCATTTCAGGACAAAAGGCACAGTTTAGCAAGTACTTCGCTTCTTTGATTTCTGCCTCAGCCAAGACCCATTTGAAGAATGTGACAAACACTGTCAAACCTCAGAGTGTTCCAGCACCCATGGGATCTGCAGCAGGGGTATGGGTTTATATTTATCCTTTGACCTTGGAGGAACGTTGGATTCTGAACAAACATAGCAGCTGTTACCAGTGTTGTCTCCTGTATGTCAATTATTGTGCAGTGGAATGTCCAGATAGGGGAAGAGGGTTGTTGCTGGCAGACTATAAAAAACATTGACTTACAGCAGAGTTTGCAACAGCAGCGCAAGTGGAGAATCTCAAGAAGAAGGAGAAGGGAAATGCAAAGACAGGTGGAGGAGCAGCAGCAGCAATAACAGTGGCGGCGGTATTTGTAAGAGCAGGAAAGGATAGCCATAGTAGCAAGGCAGGATCTGAGTACATCCTTCTAACCCACATGGTTCTATCTTGCATGGTTTCCACGCCGGCCATTGTTTCTACCTTGGTTAAGGAGCATTAATTGACACAGGTTACTCTCCAGCTCTGATTTCTTTGATGCTCATGGCTAAATTGAGCCTCATTCCATGTTGTTTGTTTCAATCATTTGAAGTCTTGGGAGTGTTTGCTGCAGGAAGAAAGAAGAAGTCTCAGCTTTTGTCCAAATATGTAAAACTTGTAATTGTATCTCCTTGTGCGCAGTGGCAGTCAAAGTCTCAAGTTTTTGTCATCTGTCCAAACCTTCACACCGAATTGATACTGAGTCTGGATTTTCTGAAAAGAAATTCTATTATAGTTGATGCAGCTATACATTTAGCCCTAGATAGTGTTTCCGGATTCAATCTGCTTCATCCCACGCTTACAAGTTCTGACTGGAAGAAGAGCAAGGAAGAGCTGCATGTCTAGTGCATTGGTGAAAGGAAGGAGCGTTGGATGGAATAGGAGTAGATTAAAGAAGGCCAAAAGGAGATGCAAGATCAATGCTGGCCTGTACAGTTTGAGCTAAATGCATTGTTTGCATTGCACTTAAAGCAGTTTGCACACCTGCGGAAGTGTATATCAGAAGAACTTGGCTTGCAATGGATCACCAGGCATCCTAAGAAAACCATTGTATGTCCCAGGATACTTTCCTATGTACATGTCTGCAAATAGCCAAAATCCTTCTTCAAGGCCTTTACAGGCTGAAGTGACAAATTTAGGATTTGGGTGATCAATGAGAAGTTCTTCTAAGATATCCACTCAAATGAGGGTCACAAAATATAATCTTGAAGTGTCTAGCTCTTTGTTGTTGTTGAGATCTTGCTTCTTTGTTGATCTGTTTGAATAAAGCAAGATAGCCATTGATTATGCTCTAGAGTGTACTTTGAATTGATTAGCTGTGTTGATGACAGCTGTAGTTGCCACTGGTTTTGATTTTCTGCCTCTTTTGAAGGATCTGATGTGTTTCTTGCATTGTTTGACAATAACATGCTTGGATCCAATTGATATGGGGGATGTCTTGGTCAAGGTTCATCAGCCTCAGGCTCTTATGAGGTTTGCTGTGTAGAAAATCCACTGATCTGAGTTGATATTTGGCTGTTATTGAGTCTCATAGGGCTTCATGTGCAGCAGAGAAATGGGGATTTGTCTGATGACCTTGTTCAAGTGTATATACAAAAGTTATTTACCGTAATTTTGACATCAATTCAATCTAGAGAGGTTGTTGAGATGAGAGTAACAGTCACATGATATAAAAATAGCTGGATATTTGTATATCTGCTTGAGCAAAATCACATGAAATAGGAAAAATATTCAAATAAATTTTTGAAATAAAGTTGATTATTTTTACTGTATTTTTACAAAAGAACATTCTCTGGGTATAAAATTTAGTAAAAATAAACCAATTGTTTTAAGGTGTAGGTCAGTTGTTTGATTATAACAAACAGGATCATTTTTTTGTTTTTTTTTTTGTTTTGTTTTTTTTTGTTTTGTTTTTTTTGTTTTGTTTTTGTTTTGTTTTTGTTT
>QLOM01010154.1:0-12017 GCA_003313785.1 Termitomyces sp. MG148
GGTGCTGCGGCGCATTGTTGGGTCAGTCTAGGCAGCACGGGTCACATAAAGGTTAGATAAGATGAATGTAAGTGTTTACGAGGCGGTTATGCAGTGTCAGTCGAAGAGTGTCGCCTTTAGTTAGAGCGATGAGGGGGCCTGGATACCTAGACTAGTATAAGCTACTGCTGGTGCATAACAGGATCGATGATATTTACTGTCCGTCGGCAGTAATGACACCTAACGGTCGAGGTTGGCGCAGATATTCAGATCAGAATGACAATACGTACTCCTTTCAAACCCATCGGGGGCGAGTCTGGTGTTCACAATGTCCAGAGTGACATCCTTGACATTTCGCGGCACAATGGCAGCGCTATTGACAGGATGCGGTCTGAGAAGGGCTAAGAGAGCTGAAGCGAGGAAAAGGAGCTGCATGATGGGCAGTTGACGAGACAAGGGAAAAGCTTGAGCTTTTTGTACAGCTCTGGTGAGTATTCAAATCCGCAAAAAGGACTCGGAACCGTTACATTGGTTGAGTTCGTGGTAGATCCCCACGCAGGGCAATAATATACGGTGAGAGGCATTGAGTCAAAAGTGCTTCCTCGGGATGTCCATTTCAATAAGTGAAGACTGTGGATTGGATAGAACAAAGAGTTCCGCTTTGCGAACAGTACACATAGAGGCAAAGCCAGTTTCCGTGAGAGTTACTAGAACTCGTTCACTTATTCAACCAGGAAGTAAGCTTCACATCATCAGTGATCCAACCGAAGGGTAATGAGTATGTCATGAAATGTGAATGCATCAAACAACCACAGGAAGCCAATGGCTAACTTGAAGTACCTGAAGGCGCAATGAACATACCATTTCGTGAACAGGTCATCGCATTAGCTCTGTGTCTCATGGCAAAGCGCAACCCCTGTCCTGCCCAAAATGATGCTTCTGAACTATTTTTGGCTGTCACTTTTCCTGGCATATGACAGATATGTTTAACAAGGTTCACATGTTGTGCCGCGGGGCCGAACGGGATATGGCTTGGGTTCAAATTACGTCTAAAGATGAGCTTGAATTCACATTTGGTCAACCTGTACATGTCATCTGTCACTAAGATGATCTGCTTTGAGAGTCGAACCTACTAGTTCCGCTACAGCAGTAGCTCAAACTGATTTCTTGACTTAGGAGCATGGTTGATTTCGACAGGGTGCTTACTATGAATTGATTTTGATCTCTCCTTTTATCACTACTCGTATATCCGTTCGCTTCATGGACGCTCGTTGAAAAACGTTGCAAGAAAACGTTCAAGACTCGGAGCCGCCATGGGAATCTTATCACGTGCCCCATCTCGTTTCAAAGTTAAGGGCACATGTTTCGACGCATAGCTCAAGGGTACAGAGTTTTGTCTTTGACAAGTTGTGACGTAGAATCCAAGGCAGAGCGTAAGAGAAGATATTGGAGACGTGTCGGATACGCGGCTCAGCTGTGTCGTCCATCAATGATGTCTAGACTACTAACAGTCCTACTGAAGCCCCGCCTATGACAGAGTCAGTTTGAGATGCGAATTAGCAATGAAGATTGAAATATTGACCATACAACCCTTAGAGTGAACAGGAAATCGCCCAGTTTTTGGGAAGTCAGATAAGCTATAACGAGGCCAATGTTTTCCTATGTAACATTCCTACGAGGTCAAGCCAAGAAGGAATCAGTGACATGGTAGTGTTCATCACTTAATGCTCATCAATTATCTCTATATTTCTATGGGACTGTTGTCGAAGCTGCTCTTTTATCTTTGGTTGCATAACTCGTTCTACATTTCACTGGGGGAGATCCTTCAAAAATTGACCGACACCTTATACCTACATTCTCCAGAATACTCGAGCACCTCGGAAGTCCGATGTACTTCAAGGCATCAAGACATATGACCATTTATTTCCACGGTGTTTTCTGACATTCTACGGTGACGTTAAATTGGTAACCGTATAGTTTACACACCATTACCCGGGTAATCCCACGTCTACGATCACATTGGTAGTGATAATATATTCATTCACACAGATAACTAATCTTTGATGCGCCTATGGGCAAGATCTCCTCCTTTTGCAATCGTAATTCGCACAGTGTCCAACGAGTGATCTCAGGCTTCCATGTTTTCCACATATCAAGTAGTATTGTCTAGAACTGTTGAGAGAAGCGAATCCTGTTGGCGTGTGAGATGGAGCAAAAAACCCTGAAAGCTTCCCACTCTCATGGAGTAATATGATTGCTGTCCTAGAATTGTTGTCAGAAACGTTATTGACGGGAACGAGCCAGATTGGTGTCGCTGTGCAGTTGTCAATCGGCGCTCTGCAGCCTACACCCTCAACATTAAACGACGTCAGGTCCCTGCATGCTTAAAATTCCACATTGAAGAGAAATATTTCAATTCGAAGAGAAAAAAACAATGTACATTCTTATTGTGCTTTAGGAGTTCGTAAACAAACTGACACCACTTCCGAGGACTACTGGAGGTCGGCCGGGAGGGCATCGTACTACGACATGCTTAGTAAATAGTTGATCCAAATTGCCAGATCGATATATAGCTTACCGCAGGACAAAGGGATTCCCACGCAGCGTTGGGGTGGATATCTGCACGGTCAGTGCCATCGTTGACACCAGAGGCCATCACAGTCGCAAGTCCCGCTTGCATGTGCCAGAAGATATGGCAATGGAAGAACCAGGTTCCTAAGCGGAACCGGATGAAAACTATCATAGTAAATTCCACAATAGGCTACTCACCAGGCCTATCAGTAACGAACCGAAGCGTGGTACCTGCAGCTCCAACACCAGCAACCTAAGTGGACAAATCTCTAAGACGAATATACTTTTGCAATAAAGAAAATGTGGCATACGTCACGGCGGATGGGATCCACAGTGTTAACCAACTCGGAGCTGTTTGATTTAACAAGGAAGAAATTGCTCTAATGCAGTGTCAACGAAGATGATAAATGCGTTTCAGTGAACGCAATACGCACTCCGTGAAGGTGGAATGCTAGAAGATAGTGTAATCAGTGTGTTTCCAAGGGCAATGACTGTGCAAAATCCACTTACGATGAGCTTCGTCGTCATCACTGTTCAGAAACAGATAGGATTGATCAGATTTACTGCAGCAATATCATATTAGTATGTCTTACTTAGGAGGGAAGTCAATTTGAATGACGGAGTTCTCGGGAATAATGAAAGTGTTCTCGGTAATATTGAAGTCAGCTGCACTGTTGGCACCGTCCAAGACCTTGACGAGTGTCGGAACCTCAGGAGGCAAGTACGAAACGTTGTTAACGTTCCATTGCGCCTTGCCAGCTGTCTGAATGATGACACTTTTGAGTACCTGTCATTGTGTTCTCTAGGTAGAATACGTACCACAACGAGGTTGAGGGTAATGTTCACGTCAGGCGTAGGAGCCTGGAATATGATCAGCGAGTGTTCTATCTGACGAAACGATGAAGACACGAACAGCCTGAGCAACGAGGGGCTGATGAAAAAAAGATTAGCACACGTAGGTCGACCTCGCAATGAATACATACACGAAGGTTGGCCTCAACAAGAGCGTTTGGGTTGATCGGGCCAAGAGTCATGGGGGTCAGAGGATCAGCAATGGGTGCTCCGGCATATCTCAGGATGGCACGCGTGAGGGTCGCGTTTTCTATTTGTAGTTGCATGAATAAACTTAAATCAGCTTCAAAAGTTGTACTGACGGTTCAGGTTACGAGTAGGATCACCACCGACGAAGGGGGCGTTGATCCAGTAATTGGCGACTGGCTGATTGGCTTCGAGCTATACAGAATTAACGAACAGATTATTATAAGAAAAGATGGACATACAACGACGGAATACCGTTGACCTGCGAGCATGTCGATTTGATTCACAGTCATTGGGGTCGTAGGAGTACCGTCGGTCTCAATGATGGCTGCGCAATTCATCTCGAGCAAGGTCCAAGGTCTTGAAAAACATCACGTACTGAGGTCATGGCCGTCAACAGACATAGTGAAGACATTGCGAGCAGATTGGTTGATAATACGGAATCGGTAGCGCTTGCCAGCCTCCACGTTCTGCACAAAGAACGGCACTTCTGGGCCACCCTGGAAGCGACCAACACCATTGAAAGTACCAGAGTCAGACACGGGGACAATACCGGTGGCAACATAGCCAGCCAGTAAGGCAACACTTGAGTTATGCCACCAGTCACCTGACAATAAATAAGATTGAGTTGGAAAACAAGGGTGAACTAAATTAAATGCTCACCGACTTGCCAAATCTACAAGTAGCATTCAGTACATGACATCTAACAGTGAATACTGTGATACATACCGTGTTCTCGTTATCAACATCATACAGGTCAGCCAGAGGATCTTCGGGATCTTCATGATTGTGACTGTGAGATCAATACATCATCCTGCGTGAGAGTCAAACGCACCATAGACAATAAGAGGGCCACGAAGACCCTGAGCAGTAAACATAAGCCGTAGTCCGATACAGGTGGAAAAAATAAACTTACGTCCACATACTGAACACTGAGTTGACTGTACGGAATTTTCAGTAGCTAGAAGTATATCATACACAGATGACGCGCCTGTGATACCAGAATGTGCCTGTTTGGTCATTGATGAGTGGGACAGTGTAGGTGAAGCTCGCCCTAGGTGCAATGGGGCAGGTGGTGACAAATGGTGTCCCCTCGTCAAAGCCATTCTGCGTCGTGAAAAATATGCCATCGAAATCCTAAAGAACATGAGCGGATAAGATCCGAATACTCGCACGGGGATACTCACCAAGCTAGTACTGCGACGCATTGTTGGGTCCGTCTGTGCAACCCATGTCACATAGCAGTTAGAGAGGACGAAGATAGATATTTACAAGACGATTATTTAATGTCAGTTGAAGAGTTTCGCCTTTAGTGAGAGCAATTAGAGGGCCAGGATACCTAGACTAGCATAAGCTACTGCCAGTGCACAACAGAATCCACAATATTTACTGTCCGTTGGCAGTAATGACACCTAACGGTCGAGGTCGGCAGAGAGTTTCGAAACATAAACACAAGACGTACTCCTTTCAAAGCCGTCGGGGGCCAGTCTAGCATTCTCGATGTTCAGTGTGACATCCTTGACCCTCCGCGGCGCGATAGCAACACCGCTGACAGGATGAGGTCTGAGAAGTGCTAAGAGAGCTGAAGCAAGGAAAAGGAGCTGCATGAAGGGCAGTTGACGAAAAAAGTGAAAGGCTTCAGCTTTTGTACTGTTCTGGTGAGCATTCCAAGTCCGCAAAAAGGACTCAGAATGGTTGGGTGCGTGTTTTTTTGCCAGCATGGCAGTACGCTGTGAAAACCATTCGGTTATATATGCTTCTCTAGAGCTCTGAATAGTGACCATTCGCTAAGGGAAGCATAGGGATTGGATAGGGCGAAGAGTTCAAAAGGAGTAGGCGATTAAAACAGTCAACATCGACGCCAAGACGCGTTTCGTGAGAGTACCAAGTAGCTGACCAGGAGGTACAATCTTAACAACATCAGAGATTGGAGCGAGGCTTCACCTAGAATAACCATGAACGCCAAAATGGTCGAGCTAAAACGATGAAGATACAAGGCACGGTGAACATCTGTGGCTTGTCCGACCATCGCAGTGACTTGTCCTCTAGCTTGCGCAATCTGCGTCCCGGTGATACTCTTGATATGTCTGGCTGCATCTTACCTAGCAGATGACAGAGACGATTACTACGTTGGTAAGACGTGCCGCTAGGCCGAACATAGAATGATGTAGCTTGAATTCGAATGAGTGATTAAATACACCCAAAGATGGACTAATGTTCACATTGGATCGACTTGGCATTGCTCACGAAGGTGACCTGTTTCTCATAATGCCCCGGAAATCAAATACCAGTGTTACCACAATATAGCATAGTCAGTGCTTGGACGTTGGTCTCAAATAGGCGAGAGTCAGATATGCGTGGGATTTTGGTATATGTAGCCTATAGAAACATCGTTTCATGAATTCCGAGAAAGCGGTGCCTACCATGTATTAACCTATGAACAATTTTCAACATGGAGCGGCTCCTCATTATTCTGTCACGTGAAACTGATCCAATCGCAAATCGCTGCCTATCGCGTTCGAAACATCAATAATTCTTCGGCGTGTGGCTTTCTCTAAGATCTCGTCGGTAGACTTTTGAGTCATGCATTTGAGGAAACCCAAGCACAAGGACAAGCTCCAATTGTCCTACTGCTCAAAACTCAGGTAGATGCAAGATATTCATATGCCGCATGGACGGTATTTCATCGCCCCAAGCAGCTGAGTCCATAAGACATCATCAATTTGAATCTTCATTGGAAGCTTAGTACAGCCATGCAAAGTGCGGCTCTCAGCTCACAACGACGCGATGTGCTTGTGGAAGAGAACGAAGCTTTGGGCCATGGACAATATGACAGAGTGTCCGACCCTCGGAGATATATTTAGAACTTCGTTCAATAATTCCTTCGATGATTGTTCTGAAATTTTCAGCAGCTGATTTTTCAACTGGGCTGGTGTAACCGTTGGCCAGAGTGATTGATTTCCACGCGGTTTAACCACAAAAGATTCTCTTCAGAAAAAGTAACACCTCGCGCCAGTGATGCATTCATTCTCTATGCTCCTCTCGTACCTCGGAATTCCGTTCTGGTAAGGTCCCATATCTGCACCTGTGTCCTGGCTATCTACAGTGACGCTTATCTTAGGACGATACATATTTGCCACGGCAAGGTAACCAGGTAATCCCACGCCCAAACGCCGCCTTTGATCATGATGCCAGTGGGAAGGAAAATCTATGTACACTGAAATGAAAAGTAATGGCCGTTTCCTTCTTTCGTATTCAATTCACACACGAGTCATCTCACGCCTCCATCTGATACATGATAATCAGACAAAAAAATCTGTGATGGTGACATGCCTCAGTTAAGGCGCTCATTCGGCTTGATTTCTTTCTAACACATGACCTCCAGTTCGACGCTTGTCGGAGAAGGTCCATTGCCACGATCAAATGCAACCGTGCACGGCTGTACGGTTACACAGCAACATCCGCTCTCGGCGCGACACTAACCGGATTTGTTTCCCATCCTCAAGACAGAAAAGTCATTCTCGACTACTTTATGCGTTTTTGTCTCGCGAACATCGGTGTGCACTGTTCGTATCCCACGATTCACGCGACCCGATTCGGGTTTGGTATTACAAGATCCAATGAGGGAACTCCAATTACGTTCAACTGATTCCACACAACGACTCGCACGAGGTGTTATTCTAACTTCTCATAGCATCCCATGATTTCTCTTTCTGAAAGGAAAGGCTGACTGCGTACCTTCTATCGATCAACCGATCAACCAATCAATGGGAGAGTATTCTGAACTAGTACTCCAAATATTGATCATGCTGACCTTCACACTAGAAAGTCAAGCAGAAATCAGCTTGATATACCTGAGCCTTCTTAACCTTTTTGGTTATTATACTCCAAGAGAAAAACTTGATATCAAAGTTCGGAAGCATATGTGTGGATAGCGGCAATATGAAACTTCCAAGGTTTCGAATTTCAATAATCACGGGTGGGATTGTACCTGACTTCGGTGGCAGACATATCGCAACAAACTTTCCGTCGGTTCCAACGTACGACAGAACGAGTGGCAGATCTGTGATGAAATTTGGTGTATAACCAACAGTTGTTTCGCGAGCGCATCGTCAAGAGGAATGTCCCAAAGATTGACATCATCGACCTGGATCCTCGGAAAATATCTTTCCCAGGAACGGGAAGTACGCCCTCTTGCGATTGGATATCTTGACTTTTGGAGCGTGCCCCGCTTTCCGCGCCTAGTGAAATGTATTGTTGTCATTGATGTGAATCTGAGTCTTTCTGTTTCCTTGACTAACCAGAGTATTTACATCCATCATGGTCGTTTTTCCTGACCTGTTCATCAGAAAATGACGGTTGGATCCTCAACATTTTTAGCTAGAAAGTTATTCACGAGCAAGATCTATGACATCTTTCTGACGCGTAAAACTATGGAGACTTTCATGGTTCTTCACTCTGCTCTATAAACTGTTGCCTAGCGCCAATGTTGTCCTATGAGAGAGCAGATTGTAACGTATTCCCTGAAGATTATAGTATCGGTGAGAACATCTCAATGCAAGTTTTTCATGCGAGATGGAAATCGTCGTGGCTCAAAAACTGATCATCACAAGGTCGACGATCAGACATGGTGTCATTTCAATCTGATATCCACTTGCCATTTCACGGCATGAGAGTTCCTCTTCACCGTACCACATTTGTCAATCCATCACAGCAGCACGATAAAACTAGAGTTTGCCAAGCGGTAATGAAAGTCATCCATCGACGCTGACTGAAAAAAATTGAGTACATCATCCAAACTGTGTACTTCTGGATGCACAAGGTCTGCCGTCCGACTCAACAGATTTCTTAACGTCGGTTTAAAAAAGAAATCTGCCTATTATTTGAGTCCATTACACTAATAAGTCTTCTTCGAGTATCCTCGGTCTTCATTTTCAGGCACTGTCTGCGATATATCGAAGCCAATATCTCCATTTTTGGCGAGATTCTAAGAATGGATATCGCAGTTAGTCTCCACTATTGCTCCACCGACGCCGCTTTACTCCAAGCTCGGAGAGCGGGCCCATATCGATAGAACACGAAGGGTGCCGGACAACCGATGACAAAACAGATCAAAGCGAGAATCGAGTTTCCCCAGCCTTACATTCCCTTTAAGCAATGTGAAACATATTGCCCATTTTGACGCACCATAACCAAGTTTCCCATACATTTTATCTGCGAATAACGGAAATCCAAAACCTGCCAACGCCCGAAAGCTTGTAACTCCGGCGATCGCGCTTGCAGCATATAGCGCATAATTGTCCACCTTTTGCAAACTGAGACGCAAAAGAGATACTAAATTTCGAAAATGACGAACAAGGTATGTCTGGATGCATGTCCAGTTTCCGCCTGCCTTACGTTAGACAATTATATTCCTTGATCACTGATTGTTTACCTATTCCGGTTGAATAGATAAAGACGCCGAGATCTTACCACAGTTAGCGTAGGCGTGTCTTGGAAAAACGTTGGACATACCTGGTAACAACCAAAATAAGCGAGCATTTGCTGTCCACCCATAGATGACGAGCCCAATAGGCAATGTTGTCGCCGACACCATGAGCAATGGAAGCCTGAATTTCTTTGCATGAGGTCTAAAACTAAAATGTTTACACGCGAACCTCATCTCAGGAGTCCCGATACCACCGTTCTTTGCTTTGAGCTTGTGGTACACAGAATTTAAAACTCTTGAGCCGACCTGTCCGCCAACTAAAGCTAGATTGTAAACTCCACACGGATCAGAACAGAAATCGATCCTACAAGTAGATCCCAATGCAATTGCAAGATAATGTACACCTGCAATGCCAGACGTTTCACCATAGAGGACAGTAAAGACCTCAACAAACGCTATTCAGAAGGTCAGCTTTGAAACTTCACTATCTGCAAGAAAGCCTGACTTGTTAGACTCAAGTAGAGCACACCATACAGAACAGCCATATACAATGCAAATACTTGAACGATTGGTTCTGTCGCAAGGAAAACGATTGGTTTGACCATTCCGCGTGCCATGATGGCTGTCCAATGTCGGTCTGGACGTTCGAAAGGTGACCTAAGCTTCTGATTTCCAGTGCTCTTACGCATTTCCCGCGCTTTTCTTTTGAGAAGCTCAGGAGCGTATGTCTCTCGAAGATAAATCTGATAGATTGATTGAAACAGTTGAGCATGTTACCGAAGCAGGAAACGTACAAATCCAACAATTTGGAGAAGGGCATCTGCGATACTAACGCTCCAGAAAGTCCAAGGCCATGTAGTGCGCTCAGCAATCCATCCGCCTACCAATGGACCGGTCGCAGGTCCAACGAGTGGTGCAAGAGAATAGATACTCATAGCCATACCACGTTCTTCAGGCGACCACAGATCGCCGACAACTCCACCACCTAATGATTGGGGTGCAGCACCTCCAAAACCTGCGAAGAACCGCAACACAAGTATCTGAGTAGGAGTCTTCGCAAATCCGCAGAAAGCGTTGAAAACTTATCAGTGAGTAAGATAGGAAACACAGAGTTCAATGCTCTCGTACCCAAAAACCAAATGTTGGAGATTTGAAGAATGATCAAACGACCATAGAGTTCCGAGAGAGGTCCCCATATCAAAGGCTGATGCTCTACATCAACTATCCTACCGAACAATTGCCGCAATATGAACTCACCCCAAGCGCATACGCGAGGATGAAGATAGAGAGTGACATGTTTTCCAAACTAGACCCAGGCGGAATCCCCAGGTCCTTCGAAATCTGTGGGAGAGCTGGAGAGGATATAGACGACCCAACAGGACTACAAGATTGAGGCCATTTCTTGAGAGATGATTGCATATAGAATGCGAACCTTATGAAGGTAAAAAGACTGACAACGAGCGTGACAACCCAGCGGCGACGCTTGTTCCAATTTCTGGGGTTACCCGGATCGTCAGGCCCGTCCCAGCCAACGACGTCAGTTGCTTCATCTTCGAAGTTTTTAGGTGTAGAGGCATGTGAGCGAGCGGTTGCGCTCAAAGAGTGTTCAGTATCTAATGTCAATGTTTCTGAGTCGGCAGAATCATCAGCGCCAGTCAAGGTCACTTTTCTATTGGGGTCTGCCACATGTCGTAAGCGTTGCAAAGAGGGTCAACGAGTCCTTCTTACTCGGCGGAGTGGATGATGCCTGGTGTTGCTCGGAGGAAGGTAGCATTGAGTTGCGCTGGCCGCACACAGAATGACAAAAATGCAGAACCCAAAGTGAAGTGGCATTTTATTAAGTATGCGCCAGTAAAAAATTCCAAGCCCTCGTGTAGAAGGCTAAAAGATGGTTGCGTCGGACCGTTACGACATGCGATTGGTGCTCCATACGAGTTCCATTGTAATATGCGGCTGCCAAGTTGTGTCTGGGTGGTGACAAATGGTACAAATCAAGGGTGCTTGAATGTTTTGTCCACGCTAAAAAAAGATCTCGGGTTGGTTGGTTGGTTGGAATTACCCTCGGAGTTCCGATACATTTCACACGACACTTTTTTTCTTTCTTTCTAAGAAGAATTTACTCACAGTCAAATGGGATTGATGACACAAAGTGGGAGTGCATGCACAGATATAATGAGCTTCTTTTCATAGCCTGGTATATCAATCCTGCCAAGAACGTCGAGGGTTAAATGACCCAAAGTGGGGGTGCCTCGTGTTAATCGGTAAGTTAGAATGACCCAAGACAATGAAACAAGATACGGAAGCGCATAGTACTGAAACGTAGACAATAATCAGTGGAAATGGTCTGGGCTCCCTTTTTAGGAAATGACGAGAGTGCCAAGCGGTGTTGACGCGTAACGAAGATATGGACTCTTCAACTCTTAGCATGTTCGCACAAAGGGCGATTTTTACCCAAGGAAATAGCGTGCGAGCCTCATAAGTGCCACCGACATCACCTCAGGTGATCTTCACTCTATTGACGGGCGCCCTATGCCTCCAGACGTTACTTTCTTATCAATGGGCTCCCGCTATGGACACTATACAGATCGATTGGATCTCATTGCAAGACAAATCAACCAAATCGGGAACTAGCTCAGCCAACTCTATTTACAATCGATCAGCTTTTGAAGAAAACCTTCCTTCTATCTTTGACCCGGCACATCACCGCAATGAATTCCTGAAGGGGTTTAGCTCCTCTCTCGACTTAACACTCGTAAGTACTTTCTTTAGCCTATGAGCTCTTGGTCTTGTGAAACTCATGGCGAGCAAGCATTCAATATTCGATGCTTGTTGAGAAGTCCGTACTGTCGGGTGTCTTGTCAACGTGTCAGTATCTTGACATATTTTACATGAAAATCATCTGCGACAGAAACAGACAAGACTTCCCAGTCACCTGTGTGCCGGGTCTTGGCCGTTTTCTTCCTTGGAAACAAATCCACGCTATCGGAAGGTGGGATAGGTG
>QLOM01010174.1:3156-18350 GCA_003313785.1 Termitomyces sp. MG148
TTGGGACGTTCAGGAGGTCGTTGCTGAAGCTTCTCTAAAGCACTTGAAAGTGTAGATAGAGATGAACCCTCGAGGTTACTGTACGAAGTAAACGATCGGGATAAGCTCGCTGATAAAATTACATTGTCAGTCACTCTATCTTAGATGGTAAACGTGATACTAACCTCGAGGTCGTGAGAACATGGACACGGACCGAGCGAGTTTGTTCGGCGAGGGACCTCTCGGCTTCGAAAGACTGGGTTTCTTAGGAGAGACCTGCTTGGTGAGGGCTGATTTGGTGGGTTGCGCAAACGAGCTCTTTCGTGTTATCGCATTCTGTTTTACAGAATCGATTACAGAATCGAGTTTCATCGGTGGTCCTGGCGGTAACAGTGTACCGACGGATTCTGTCGGAAGCCCAGGAAGAGTAGACGTCGACGGTACCGTTTCTGGCGGGACTTCAGCACCGGACTTGCTCGAAGAGCCTGATACAACATTGGATAAGACAGCAGTGGGCGATCTCTTCTTCGTTAATACTTGTTTCCCTGTTGCCTTCGTTGGAAGAGCCTTTGGAACCTCAGATACCTTTTGGTTTCGTTTCAATGAGGCACTTCTTGTGATGCGAGTTGGAGCTGGAATTGAGCTTGGTTTCCTTTTTGAAATGTGGACCTTTGTCGAGGCAGGTTTCGCTGGTGGAGGGTCGGTCGGTAGTATAGGTTCAACAGAGGAAATAGCTGTTTTAGAGCGTTCGGTCTGTGAGATAGGGGTTACAATACCGGCATCCGCAACGGGACCAAAGTCTTCAGTGGGAGGCAGGTTGACTATGTCTTCGGTAGCAAACACATGCGACTCACTACCCGAGAGCTTAACCGGAGCATCAGACGCGATTGAAACGCCAAGTTCCACTAATCCTGCGGGTGGTCCTTCGATGGTAAGAGCTCCCTTGGCTTGATCAGGATGGGAAGGCTGTGTTGGTACGGAAAGATCATCTTTCATTGGTACGTCTGGATCGACGACAGAAACAATGCTCTCCATAGAAATATCCTGGACAAGTGGAGTGGTATGGCGTACGGAACGAGTAGAATGAGCAGGAGAAGGCGTTCGTGGAAGGAAGGAGGATGAAGGTGGAGTGGGCTCCTTCTCGACCTCGGGAGGGAAGGAGGGTATAACGGGCAAAGTCGGCTTCGGTTTCGGTTTCTGTGGTATTTTAGGCTTCATCTTGCTTTTAAGAGATGTTTTGGGTGTAGATGTTTCCAAGGCTTTGCCTTTGTCAAGGACCTTGCCTTTCCGCGGAGGTTTAGATGGTCCACTCGCTGACTTTGGGCCGGTATAGGACGAGGACGTGGTCTTTGAAACAGTAGCCTTTCCTTTTCCTTTTCCTTTCACCTGTTCCTTGCTTTCGCGCGCATTTGCCATAAGAACCGTAAAGGCATTACTGACTCGAGGACCCGGAGTCACCGATTTAGAAGACGAAGAAGCAACTGGTCTTTTAATAGGTTGTGGAGGTTTCTTTGCGGAAAGCGCCAGATTTGTTGAGCTCGAGGGGCGGGGTAGTCTGCTTGTTGTTATCGTAGCAAGGCCTAGTGATGGTTTCGAAGGTGAGAATGGCAAAGCGGGAACCTGAAACTGCCATGTTAATTTGATAAAGTAGCAGTAAATGAAACACTAACTTCCTCCTGAAGGTTGATCCCTGATCCAGATGCTACATATCTAATATCCTCAGAAGCAGAATTCGAAGGGAAAGGCGTGTCCGAGATGGGTGTCAACGGAGATAGGGGAGATGACTCTCTCATTGGAGTAGCTGGGGGTTCTACAACGACAGGAAGTACGAGTGGAGCCAGCCGTTTCTTTGAAGACGTCGGTGGAGTTATTGGTGACCCAGCGAGAACAGTACCAGATGTCGACTCATTCTCGTTGTGCAGGACATCGACCACCGGATCCTTACTATCGTGCGTCATCAGCTGGGGTATTGAATTGAAGCCTTGCTCGTCATTCATTGCCGAATCTGCCTCATCCTGAATGGTGTCCAACTTCACAGTCACCGCAGGTCCAGGAACAATGCGGAGCTCGCGTTCTTTCGATGGAGAACGAGACTTCTGTCGGCGAGGCGACGCCGGTGGATTCCTAAGGTCAATGTGCACGATGCCAGAAGGTAACGAAGATGGGAATAGAGGGACAGATCGCGCTCTTCCTTTGCTAGCCAAGTCATTTTTGCCGCATACATTTGTTGACGATGCGTCAGCACTAGTTGTACCTGAGCGTGCGCACATTGAGTTTTCGCTGTACGTAGGTTGAGATTGGCTACGTGTATGGGCAGGACGAGATGGCAAGACATGCGTTGTCTCGCTGAAAGGCTGGCGATTGGACACGAGTACTTCATTATCATCGAGCTTCGTTCGCTTGAGCTCGCGACCGTCTGAAGGCGATTGTGGCTTGAAGGCATATTCGTCTCGAGGCGAAGGTGAAACGGAACGTTTAGCCATGCGTGACACGGTAATTGACTTTCCTGGCGACAACAGCTCATCGTCAGTTTCCTCGACAATCTCTGCATGATCAGTCGTGCCAGCTTCCATGGTAGTGTGAACATGACGAAGGGCTGTTCGCGCGTCTTTCAACGGCGATCCCTGGGACAACTGCAACAATAAGTCATCGGGCAAGGCGAGTTGTGATCGTGTGCGTTTCTCTGGGAAGACTGCAGACGCCATGGACGGAACGCGAGGTCGTCTGAGTGCACAGACCAAGTCACCACTCAAGTGTTCAAAACGGCGTCAAGTGGTTGAAAATAGGCGCGTATCACATCACGTGACTTGGTGATTTGTGACAAGTACAAGCCCATGTCTTCTCTTCGGTCCGAGTAATGTTCTCAATCCTGCTCAACAGCTCGCGCTGTTGTAGACGCGCTCCGTTTTGTACGCCGATTGTGCGTGTGTACCCTGCAGTTCCAAGGCAGAAATATTCCAGTTTACATCAAACATTCTCAACAACAAATGCACAGAAGGACGCTATATCACCACCGTCAGTGGGTCGTCCGCTAATTGTTTTTTTTTGACGTTTCAGGAAGCACAGGTCGAAAAATGCTCCAAAAACTATCCTCATTGTCAACAAGCTCAGGACATCGCCAGTCATACTTGCTATCGATGCTTTTCTCGAGTACGCCAAAATTAGCTGCATGGGAGCGTCACAATAATGCTTGATTAGACACGTACAGGCGACATATCCTTGGGTCAGAGTGTTTCATGAAAACCGAATAGACATACCTCATGGTGCTGAGGTCTGGACACCAGGCCAGTGAGATCGCATTGCTTTTGACCGATACACAACATTTACACTGCCGTTTTTAGGCCCTAATGCTGAAACAATTGATCTCGTCGTGACGTTGGGCGGTGATGGGACCATCCTGCACGCGTCATCGCTTTTCAGCGCTGGCGCTGTTCCCCCTGTGCTGAGCTTCTCGATGGGCACATTGGGATTCCTCCTCCCATTTCGTGAGTGTTTTTTTTTAGCCGATCAACGTCATATATGAAACGACATGCCAGATATTGATGATTTTTCCAAGGCACTGGAGAGTGTTTTTCTGGGGAAAGCCACTATTCTTAATCGCATGCGACTAGCATGTACTTTCTACAATAAAGATCTTGAAAAGAAGGGCAATGACGGAGACGGTTTGTGTAATGACTTGAGTTCTGTGTCTCGCACTGAAACAAACTTCAGACTGGCAGGTTATGAATGAAATAGCACTGCATCGTGGATCAAGTCCTCATCTCAATACAATAGACATCTTTGTGGATGGCCAGCATCTCACTGAGGCAGTAGTAGGTTTTCTCGGCCGTCACTTGATGAATACAACGCTTGACAGGCCAACGCCTTGTTCTAGTCTGATGGCTTAATTGTATCTACCCCGACAGGCTCAACAGCATATTCCTTATCTGCCGGCGGCCCAATCGTCCATCCGTCACTAAGCGCATTGGTATTGACACCAATATGTCCACGCAGTCTGTCGTTCAGACCTCTTGTATTTCCTTCATCATCTGTCATTACATTACGGGTACGTGAAACCTTAATACGGTCAAAGATAGATTTTTTGATCTGTTACTTGTAGATCGGCGACCGAAGTCGTGCACCTGCGGGCGTATCAATGGACGGGCGGACGTCGCATGTGCTGAATCCAGGAGAATCTGTTGTTGTTCAAGCATCGCCTTTCCCGGTCCCATGCATCAACCGGTCATCTATAGCGGATTCCAACTCTGATGAACACCGAGAAGGAGCGGGACCAGGTAAGGAGGACGACTGGGTAAGAGATATCAACAATCTTCTTCAATACAATGCCACATTCCGGAGCAAAGCTTTGTTGAGGCACAGTCGCACTTGAAGCTAAAATCATGGGCTCTCCTTCTTTACTAATAGGGGGAACTATTTACATTACGAAAATCTAATTTCCCAATCTCTAACAATCCACAATAAAGTCTGCTATCGACGACAGTCTCCGTATGAGCTGCTTCGTTCGTTGATTAGAGTAAATATAGTTATAGATGAGCCAATGAGTTTCGCCCCCTACCTCAACACAACCGATTTAACCTCGACAGAACCAAGAACGCTTGTTCTTGTCTGAACGCATCGAAAGTGCTGGTGAAGGTGAACGCCTCGGCGGTGATGGCGGTGCCGATAAAGAATAGTGCGGTTGAGGCACTTCCAGATACTGCGGGGGTGCTACTGGATATTTCGCGTCAATCGACGGTTGGACACACACGTCAATGACTTCCCCGCGCAGCAATCTAGAAACTGCCGCGGGCCATGCGCTCGCCGATATGCGCACTGGGTGAGAATGACCATTCAGTTTGGCATTGATATGGAATGATATCCGGCTTCGTTCCAGCTCTGCCAACTCAGGATATTCTTTTTGCGCATAATCTAATGCTTGCTGCACGCGACGTTAGCTTCACAGAACGTGAAGCAGGAAGTATGGCTGACCTCATAGTCATCTGCCGGCCTCACGTAGACCAACTTGGAATCGAGACGATACGTGATGATGTCAGCGGGAACCGCGGGTTCAGTGCGATAAGTCATGCCTGGCATGTTCAGATTTGGAAGAAGGGCAGGTGTTCAGTGTTTGCTGCTGGTCGTCGGGTCTTCTGAAATACTGAGATATAGGGAGGAGGCAATACTGGGCAGTGCTCATCGCCACTCGAATATTCAGGTTTCATATGGCGATGAGCCCAGGGCGCCTGCTCAGCCGCAAACCAAATCGGACAAAACCGTCTCCGAAGATGGAAAGCGCGACACGGCAGTTTCGATGGTGCCCATAAGGGATATCATCATCACTTCCGGTGCATGCTATGCTTTAGTTGATTATGTAATCGTTTATGTATCTACAGCTGTTAAGAGCTCAAAAAGGCCACTGCCTCGAATAGGGACGTCTGGGGTTTTAAACTTATTTTTAGTTCCCTTCTTTGCCCTCTTCGGTTTCTGGGGAGAGCGGTCTTCATTAAATGCATGCTCCAGGCTAAACGTTGAAGCTCCCAATAGATCAGAGGAAACCATTTCTGGGTTGAACGCGTGAGATGCCACCAACGAATTATGGAAAGCTTTCCCTGAAAAGCGATGAGCCGAAGATGGCAGGGTATTTGTGAGCAGCAGTGCTTGGGACAAATGCTCTACGCTCTCGAACGACTGTAGTATCTGAGCAGTTAACTGTACGTTACGATCCATAATTGTCGGCATCTGCTGGGGTGCAAGACTTGAGGAAGACTGTGACGGTGTACTGAACATAGCTAAGAAGCATGCTACTTCGCGTTTAGTCCACCGTTCCTTTTCGCGTTCCTTGCTTTTTGTCTCTTCTGCGCGGGTATTCAAAGTACGGACAACCCAGCGAACGGCAAGCACGGGAATGATATGCTCCTTGGGGAGTGATCTAACGGGAGGAACATCCGACTCTAAGGCCCGAAGAAAAATCATCATTCTCTTTTCGAGAGAAAATGACACCACTGGAATGAATCCAGAGTAAGGGGATAACGAGACTGATTCAAGCAGCATATTAACAGGTTTGACTTCCACTGCTTCCTGTGCCACGCGGGTCCCGCGCCGAAGATATTCTAATACGACTGGCGGCCTCGGTGGAGAGTGTGGAGCCGCTAGAGCGATAGAAGGCTCTTCATCGTCTGAGCCGTGGAGTCGATTAAGTTCTCCTTTTAAAGGCGCTAATAGATCGTCTCCGGCTAGCTCTGTCTCGCTTTCAGACTCGACAACATCGATGATTTCATCGAGATCCTCCTCGTCCTCTTCAGGTGCTGCTTTGTTGTCATGCTCGGTCTCTTCGTCTAACGTCTCCGGAAGACCCACTACATTGTCTAAGATTGAGTATATCCACTCTCGAATGGGTCTTCCGATGCTTCGAGAGACGGTTTCAAGGTCCGGATTTTCAAGGAAGATACGGGGCCAAAAGGTCCGAGAAGAAAGGATATCAAGTAGTTTTGGGGCGAATTGCCCATCTCGAAAAGCTGCCAGATACTGTGCACGAATCTTCACTGCGGTTTGTTGTACCTCGCTTTCTACTTCGGAATCATCTGAA
The DNA here is from genome assembly GCA_003313785.1 of Termitomyces sp. MG148. Taxonomy (NCBI): domain Eukaryota; kingdom Fungi; phylum Basidiomycota; class Agaricomycetes; order Agaricales; family Lyophyllaceae; genus Termitomyces; species Termitomyces sp. MG148. The sequence continues at coordinate 9,701 of QLOM01010174.1, forward strand.
GCTTCTGCTTCGACTCGCCGAGAAAGTAAAGGTAATAGTGGACATGCACTACGTGGATGTAGGGCACAGACTTGAGGTAATTGAAGGTCGTGTGCCAACATAATGGCGTCATCACGTTTAGGTATAGCATATTGTAGCGTAGCCTCAACAATCTTTTCTACGATAATATCGATTTCTCCCGAGCCAAGGGTTGTATTGCGTGTAAGCAGCTTGTTGACTGCTTTGTCAATAAGATCCATGACAGTACCGACTTGATGCTTCAAAGTTTTGCGTTGTTGCGTAGAAGGGGACAGAATGGTCTGGATCGTAGAGGCAACCCGAGTGATCCGCTGTGATAAAGATAGTTGCCTGTCAAAGAATAAAGACTGCACGGTTCTACGATCTGAATCTGGCGGTCTTGAGAAATCATTGCCAACAAGAGCGCCAAGCAATGGTAGCAGTGTGACCGGTATGTTCAGGTGTGCTGCCAGGGAGTCTGGTTTGTAAACAACAAGCGAAAGCGTCAAACCATCGCCGTCGGGCGGTATAATTCCCCGGCCAACTTTTGCATCGGCAACAGGGCGCCTTTTTGACTTAGGTTTTCGGACTTCCTGGAAGCCACCATCGTCCTCTTCATGAGAGGGAACCTCCAAGGATATTGGCGCATGCCACATCATCTCTTCCAAGGGTATATATCCAAGATATCCCTCCGCGTTGAGAACGGCAAAGTCAGAGTCGTTTCCAACCACATAAGCCCCGATCTTGCCGGCAAGCTCTACAGCATACGGATCACCTTCTTCGTCTGCGAAATGGACCTCTACGGCGTCGGTGGAATCTTGCAAGTTTTTCAGAGCGCTTATGCAAGCTGTGTATGCCAATGGTGGAATGATTCTAGTCTCGTTCAAAAAACGACCGGTTCCACGAGATACCGGAGACGTGCGGAAGAACAGCAGTGAAGGTTGCACATGGGACTGGCCTAGCCGGGAGACGACTGTGGAAAATTTCAACTGGGGTGTTGGGCCTAGAATTAATATTGCGATAGTCAGATCAAAACACACATAACGACTTGAAACAGACCGTCAAAAACGAAGAAAATTTTCAGTCCAACTTTAATCCAAGCATTGACTACGACAGCGATAAGATCATAGAACTCAGGATACTCTCCGCCATACACCCATGGCAAATTTGAATTTCGGTATACATCGTAGATGAATCTAATTTGTATGAATAGGCTGCGGCGATTATCAGGCTGAAGCTAACTCACGACCAACCATCAATAACGATTGGTATAGGGTCTGAGGAAGAACCCGAGGGTAAATTCAGTGTAGCAGACAAAATCCGTCCGTGTTCACGCAGATATGTGGTAAGGCCGTGCACACCCATGGTAAAAGCAGACGAACTTACAGGAGATGCCTCCTTTTGGTGTCGCAAAGTTGACAGTGAACACACGTGAGCAGATTGAGACACGTTCAATCAGTTCTCAAACTATAGTCGACGCGGGAAGCTTAAGCTTAAGGTCTGCAGCTGGTTGACCATTCACAAAAAATGTCAGAATATTCAATTGTAACACATAGAAGTCCGCAGCTGTGTATTCTTTCCTTATATCAACAGAGAACTCCTTGTCTTTAGACAAATCCGAATTGACTGTTTCTTTGCTTGTGTCTCTGGTGGAGTTCAAGCGGGGAGCCAGATAGGGTACATTTGTGAATAAATGGTCCAGGAGCGGTGCGAATGTGTAGTCTGCATCTGCTTGTAGCCTCAGACTTTTATTTGCTCCTGGTCGTTCTACTGATCTTCACATCGTTCAGAAACAAAAAACAGATTCAGAACCTCCGTTGGAGCATTCCTGAATTACTACCTATATAAGACATCTACAACTAGTGGAGACTCGTGTATAACTGACCAGCAATTACACAGTAGCCCTGGCGATCTAATGACCTATTCTACACAACTCGTACCGCTGAGTGAAGTCTAGAGGAAATCCCATTCTAGCTGGAAGGTGCCTTTGTCCAAAGGCTCAAAGTGTGAGAACAGGGAAGGGGACATGTCTTATGTTGTAAAATCAGCGCATAATAGAGACAACGTACGAATACAGACATACCAAGATCGCCAGCGCCGCAACCGGGACAAGTATCGCGGACAGTGGCAGTGGCAGAGACACCAGTAGCTTTAGCAGTGATTCGGATTTTCTGGTAAGATTGATCAATCTTATGGCACAAGAAAACTCCAACGACAGTATGTACCTTTCCGCAGTGAGCACCACCCGCGTACGTTGCGGGACTTAGGGCAACAATGTAGTCAGAATTAACGTTGGTCTGACCACAGCTACCAAGGCCGACATTGAACCAGGTCGCCTAAGAATGGTAATTATCTAAGAAATTTCGGGTGGCAGTGATCACACTGACCTTGCCAGAGTGATCTCGTTTCTCAAGTTCAGACGCAGGGGCAGCGAGGGCGAAGGTAGAGAAGAGAGCCGCAAGGCAGGCGGCAAAGACCATGCAAAACCCGAGAGAGGAAGACATCGTTGTCAAGTAAGGATTGAAAAGTCTAAAGATTGAAGTGATTGAGAGTAAAACAGCAAGGCGAGTCCTGACGGGATGGTATGAATCACCTTTATAGTGCTTTTACAATGCCACCCATTTTCCGAGAAAAAAATTGATGACGATTGGTTTGTAAAAAGTAATGCGGGCACCCTGGAATTTTTCCTAGTTCTCGATCAAACAAAGATATCCAATTTGATTGCGGTGCTGCGGTGGATAAAAAAGCGGAGGGAGTTTTTGATAAATGAGGAGCTGGCTAGAGCCGGAGGCCCGCATGCAGCACTGGCATATTTGTTTATGAAAATTTCCAGAGAACGACAAATTTTCTCGCTAGGGGTTGTGTGGCACTGTTTCTATAAGTGGCAAAAATCCACAACAGCCGAAATCCGAAAACATCCAATTGACCAATCCTGCTTTACATGATGATGGGATAGTTCAACGGGAGAATCGTGTAGCGACGTAGGTCCGTACTTGTTACCTAGAGACATAGTGCAGTACCCCGAAAATCCCATCATCGCTCGTGTAAACTGCAGTGTCGTAAAAGAAGATATAGACGTTGCATCTATTCGCTATCAGCAATAAGCGCGACAATCATTCTGCAAAATTGGCTGTTTAGCATGCAAAGAATGAAAAAAAAGACTACACACCGATAGAGATAATAGAAGAAAGAGAGTAAATAAAATCCAAGCTTGATAAAGCTCTCTTTCTTATGCGAAGGCAGCGTCCGAAAGATTTCGGTTGCGTCATACATGTGTGCCTTGGTAAAGATTCTATGTAGGCAAGGTCAGTAACCGGGTCTATGGCGAAAGGACGCGAAACTCGCTTGTTTGCATTATATACCACGAGCGGAGCGTTCAACAAGAACGCTACCCATTGACCAGAGAGGAGGAAGAGCAAAGTTAGGAATGCATGAGCAACATTTTCCGGAAGGACAAACTGCAAAAGGTCGGAAACATTATGGAATATTCTGTAAAGGAAAAAAATACTCACTTGATTCAGCTTGTTGCAGAGGTCTATCGGATTAATGTAGTCGCATTCCAGGTCAGAAAACATGATGATCTGTGCAGTCAAACATATGAACAAGGAATATACAAGTTGGAAGAGTGAACATACGAAGAACACCATGCAGAAGAGTAAAGCCGCTGCCATAAGTACAGCAAACAAGAAGAGCCAGCCTTTCAGGTTACACCGTCAATTTTTGCAATTCAAGTTCGTCATTTTCGGGTGAAAATCCAAAGACGCGTTGTTTAAGCAAGAAAGATGGCCGAGATAGAAAAACAGTGAAGATTTTGTGTTGGAAAAAGAGAAGGACGACAAAAGAGTACGTCAGTACGCCCGTTTTACATGAGTCGGACAACGCGCACCAGCTATACCCATGTTGAAGCCGTCAGATAAGATGTGTCAAGATTACAATTTCGTGAGTTCTTCTGAGAGAAAGAGCACGCCAAAAAAGCGTAGGCCGTTCAGAATTCTAAGAAGTCGTTGCACGAGGAACAAAACCGGATGGTTCAGGCTGACGTTGCGGCGTTGCGGTGCCAGCTAGCACGTGGGAGATGTGACTTTGTGACACATAGTCACACTATACGCGGAAGCGTACACACCCTACTTATTTTCAAGACTCTCTGCAGGAGCCAAAGCAATGTAACAGAACATCTGGATACATGATTCACATTATTCAAATCGATAAACCATCAAACGCTTTCCGCCACTAGCGCAGTAATCATGCTGGAGAAATTGTCATGTGTAAGAGAGAGAAGAGACAGAGACGGGTCTATTGATACTGACCTGTATATATAGAAGAAGAATGATAGCAAGTAAAATCCGGTTCTGATAAAAGCCTCCTTCTTGTGCGCCTCAACTTTCCGAAATATCTCCGTCGCGTCGTAGGTATAGTTTTTGTTGATCAGTCTAGAGGAAAGCAGTCAGGGGTATAACACACCAACTATAAAATATAAAGCCTACTTGTTTACGTTGTAAGCCAATAATGGTACATTCCACGCAAGTGCCATCCATTGTCCTGAAAGAAGAAACAAGAAAACCATGGACGCATGTACAGCAGCTTCCGGAATCACAAGCTGCGCAAGATAAGCCTGTAGGCTTGAGGTTTTATCGTTTGACGTGCTACTCACAGGATTGAGCTTATTGCATAGGTCTACAGGATTGACATAGTCACTTTCTAAGTCTGAGAACATGATGATCTAGATTCAACAAAGCGTTTTGAATCAGATACACCAGTTGCGATGCTGTTCAGAAATGTAGAACTTACGAAATATAATCCCCCAAAAAGTTGCGCTGCAGCCATAAAGACTGCAAACAGGAATAGCCAGCCTAGCGCGTGGAGCGATTACAATGGCGTCGCCGAGCGGCGGTGGAGCAACGAGAAATGAGCGCATGTCAGCATGAGTTTTTACCTAGCACAAGTCAGAAGTTGAATGAACGCACCTGCTCCCATTGCTATGGGCGTGTCCCTCCCCAGGATTTGGGAAGGTCTGTTTTCAGGGAAAATCTGATACGCGAAGCGTGTTTGTGGCTGTTGCTGATGTAGAGAACGTTCCTTTGTTGTCTTGTTTGATTGTGAGAGGAAACACTATGCTTATTGCTTAATTGCTGTGGCATTTGAATAATCCTTCGTTTGAATTAATAGAATTGTAGTGTTTCATATCAAATGAAAGGTGTGGTATGAGCCATGTAATAAATGAGTCATCTCTATGTAGACTTCTTGTCGTCATCAGGGGTTGTATCCGAATCTTTAAGCATCTTGTACCACATGGAGAATGTCTTGTTGGCAAGAACAAAAGGTTCGTTAGTCCATGCTTTCTCCCAGACGCGGCCTGCAAACTCGCGTGCTTCCCCTGAATAGATGCTTTCTTGAAAAATATTTAGGGCCTTGGATGTCGGAGCAAAAACTTTCGAAACTCGATCCCGAAAGGGTGGCGAGTCCAATGGAAGAGGGACCAAGAGTGATTGTGATCTGCGGTACGCACAAGGCTTAAGGCGATATATTGATTGAAAGGTAAACGACTCACCGAAACTCTGGTACAGGTCGTAGAGGAACAATCGGCCCCCACCATTTATTAGTATCTGTGCTTCGTTCCCCTTTCCGTAGGTAATCCTGATACTCTTGCCAAACTTCCCGACGAGCCTCCATCGCCTGCATCATTTGCTGTTGACCATGAAGATCCCGCCTCATCGAGTCAAGTTTCTCGTGTATGGCGTACCGGCTTGATGACGCCCAAAGGTACCAGCCTTCGTCCCAATGTTTGATAGGTTCAGGTGGTGGCTTATGCCATGGCCCTTCTTCCTCTTCGTCCTCTATTGGCACTTTACCGCCTAACCATCGCGGTACATTTGCCGACTGGCCTTCGGAAGGTAAGGGATACATGGCCTTTCCGTCCGGCGCAAGATTACGGTGGGTCTTGAACGCGATTATATTTCTTACTTCGTGTGGAAAAACTTTGCGAATGCAGACAGACCGGCACGTTGGCTCTTTCCCGTGGAATCGTCCAGTGACGCTTTGAGAGCAATACGTCAAGCACCATTCATCAGTCTTTGGAGAGAATCTGCCTGTTGACTAATCAGGGGGATGACCGCAGCAATAACAGATAAATGCCCTGCACCTTTGGGAGGAGATAGTATCTTGATGGTGGGCCAAGACGCTAATGGTGACGACTGCTGGGCAGATTCGGTTTCTTTGTTCTTGGAGGGCATGAGAGTGTGGCAGAAACAGTTGTTTGTCACGTGCACATGCGTAATCGTATCGGCAGTCGTGGTCGGCGGAGTTACAAATATAACCGGTCCATAATAAATAAATTTTTTTTGGTTTTCAATTTTCTTCACGCCGTTCGAAGAATCGTTGTCGCAGCTCACGCACAGAAAGCTTCTTGCTCTCTTCTATTGCTGTGGGGAAAGTCCCCGGAGATACGGAGTATGCCCTCGTTCACTTCATGGAAACCGACCGGCTCTAAGCACGACGGTGCTGAACGAGGACGGCGAGAATGTATTGCTTAGACCTTTGGTCTTTGTCTCCGTCTCTGCCACTCTGTCGCCCACTCTGAAGGCTGTGTCATGGCGGTGAAGGCACAAGGGTGCGAAGATATGAGCGCCCTTGTTGCTCGACATGCCGGTTGGAAGATGGGCATCCCGTTGCTCATAGACACAGTTATACGATTGTAGACTGAGGTTTTCTCAAGTCATCAACTCAATGGGGCTCACTCTCGTTTGGCGTCGCTTATTTTTTCCTCCCTTGAACCTTGAGTTCACATATTTTTTTTCTTGGAAATTAGTTCTGGTGAGTAATCCTTGTCTTCTCAGTTTTCATTGATGATGTTTGGGTTTTTCTTGAATTTCTTCATGGTGTATACCCATGATTTGGGGCGAGCTCCAGAATTTTGACACCTCTGATCTGTCTATTCCTTCTCTCACCAACGAAGCTAACCTGCATTTCAGGATATCATAATTCTTCTTTCATGGCATGTTTTAGTGTCATTACTTCTTGTCTATGCGTATTCTTATCTATGATCGCTACATACTCAACTATACATAGATTCATTAAACTTGTTTTGTTACCGTCATGCTTCCCGCATATACACGCAATCATGTGTCCGGCTCACAGACTTCGACTACGAAGTCCTTTGACATTTTGACATGAGTGGTTTGACATGAGAGGTGCCAATCAGCCATGATTCAAGCAGTGCGTTCAAAGCCCAAACATCGATAGATATATTCGTCACAGGACAAACGTGATTGTCGGTGGCAAGTCAGTGGTCTCTTTACAGCCCGTTTGGCCGGATTTTTCTCGCGCTCCGCCTTTTCAAAGCCAATCCTTTGGCAGGTCATATATCTCACTTAATTCTCGGTTTTCTTCTGAGTGCATTGTGATCCCCAGAATAAGTCTTCGTTTCGCAAGTGCGTAATCCTGGGATCAAGGACCTAGGATTTGGAACATGAAGCCATGATACTTTCTACCCTGGTTCGATCCAGGAGGGTCAGAGAAAGCCTGTGCCAATTACAGCTGCACCAACCAGCGCTACAATTGAAGCATTGCCACTTAGCCATTTCTAGATGGCGCTAATAGCATTTGCAGAGAGACGTAGTGGGACACAGCCGCCGGGTTTGACGATATTCCTTTTTCGTCTCCCTTTTTCGTATGTATCTTCAACATGCCATCAAACCTTATTTCTTCCCGCTCTAAAAACTCGTATCACCAAAAGCCACCTTTAGCCATTTCTATACTGAACCTATAAAGGTGAGTACCCATACTTACAATCAACTACAGTCTCTTAATTGCCGACAACAACTGATTGCCATGCATTTGATGTAAAGTGTTGCAAATGGTCGATTCTTTCTCTTTGAACTTATCCTCTGTATGCTGGAGCATCTCTGCCCTTTATATTGCACATCAACAAGGGTAAAGATAAAGTACCTAGTTTGACTGTTCGACGATTCGAAGAAGACTAAGCATTCTAATACAAAAGTTACATAAATTCAGCAAAGTAAAACAGACGTTCCCCACATTTCATGCCAGTGAATGAGCCAATACCGATCAAAAGCCATGAAAATGTCATCAACGTCCTCAGCATTCATACAAGCATTATACATATTTTCAGAGCTTTGCCTTGTTTTGCTCAGAGCCAGGATCTTGCCCCTTCAGTTCGAGCTTTGCCCTCTCGCGCAACTCGCGACGGAGGATCTTACCAGAAGCACTAAAAAATGGGGTCAATTCTAAGAAGACCTATACAGGAAACACATTGCACATTCAACAATTCACGCACCTTTTTGGAATAACATCAAGTACTATCACACCACCTCTGAGGAACTTATGCTTCGCGACGCGCTCCTGCGTCCACTTATGTACATCCTGCTGGAACACGACACGATCCGCCTCCGTCCTAAGCTTTTCCGGATGCACGTGGACAACGTATGCACTGGGGATATTTGACATGAGCACAGGTAAGTGTGTTACACGAGAAGACAGGGTCACCGCGGAAGCTCAGTAGCCTGGCTCTCACTATAGACTCCAATTACGGCCGCGTCTGCAACATCAGGATGGTTCAACAGCAAAGCCTCTAGTTCTGCAGGAGGAACTACAAAAACACGCCTTCTTAACGAAAATTCTTGTTCCCCAATCTCAT
>QLOM01010181.1:0-10015 GCA_003313785.1 Termitomyces sp. MG148
CAAGACATATAAAGGTGCACAGCTTGTTGATCTCAAACGCGTAAGTCTCTAGCAAAGGCAAGATCCCTCCAACGACTACAGACGTGGGACGTCGCTACCTCAAAAGGTATCCGATATCTGTGCGTGGACCTCCCCGGGCAAATCTACCCCTACGAATTCGAGTGTCGTGAGAACTTTCCTCTTACTGATTGCGTCATCTCTGTTTTGTTCTGCTTTGCGACGTTTAGTCACTACCTGATAAATATCCCTCTTGGTTTCCTCATCAGTTCCATCATCATACATCTTGTCCTCGTTGTCAGTATCCAGCAAGACCTCTCCACGAGTAATTCTACCCTACCATATGAATTTTAATAATATTATTGAATTATCTGAGCGTGTGCCTGATTTTTAACGTCCGGTGACCGTGACCCATGTGGCTGTTATCATTTATCATTTCGTGGCCCACTCACTTGTTGAGAACTAAATACCCCAACTTAGCGCCGCTAATTGAGTGCCGGTTTGACCTCTTGACATGCGGTTTCCCTTGGCCTATTTGGGCTTAACGACCCAAATTCCTTTCCAGTTCCCATCTCCTCCCACCCAATCAATGTCTGCCAACAAGGAATTCAGCTTCAAGGAGGGCCCTGGTATATTTTCGCCGAAGGATCTGGTACTTGACTTTTCAGGTCCTTTTACAACTTTATAAGCTGATCAAACAACATCATAGGTCGAGCTGAGACGTCCTGGTGCGGGTGTTGCCAACCAAGCTGGTGATCTTGTGCTCGTGCCCGTCAGCGAATATTCATTCAATGACAAGAAGTAAGTTCATTTGATGATATTAGTTGATGGTCTAAATTATCATCAGGAATAAGAAATCCCTTATAGTGGCGCCTATAGAATCATCAGCGAAGCCTTTAGAAATTCAAGTTCGTGTTGCGTGTCAACGTTCTATATTTCTGACCATTCAACAAATGTTCCTCAGCTTGAGAAAGGCGGAGAAGCATTTTGGATTCAGTCTCGAACGATCGCTCATGTAGTAGAAGGGGAAGTTGGCCTTGAAATATATGCATTGGACGTTACGCTCGAGAAATCTTCTCGAGGAGACACAGACCTGCTTACAGCTACTGACGCTCCCGTTCTGATTGCAAAACTTCCCAACAAATCTGCTGCTAACTTCCGCTACTCGATTGAATCCAGTGTCCTGATCTTCTCTGACTACGTGTTTCCCGACGGTAACTTGACGTCGGTCGCCGAGCAGGACGATGCCTACGAAGCCCGTGGAAACACGGCATATGTCTACGATGCAACATATGAGCGTCATTGGGATACTTGGGTCGGACCCAAGAGGTCATCTCTGTTCAGTGTTTCACTATACCAGGATGCCGACCACAAGTGGGTGTTTGATGGACAATTTACCAACCTCTTGCAAGGAACGAATCATGTAAGACTTCGTTTTTACATCAGGCAGGCTGACTTCATATCGAACACTTTTCCCCAGAGTTCTCCTGTTGAACCTTTCGGTGGAACTGATGACTTCCATGTCTCTCATGACTTGGTCGTCTACACAACATTAGATCCCCAATTTAATGACGCCTGGCACACGAAACAGAATGTTTGTGCCGCTTGTCTTGAAATTTGGCTCGTTCGTTAACTTCTTATTTCTTATGCATAGATTTACATTGTTGACATCAAGAAAAACAATCAACCTCGAGAGCTTACTTCTGGCAAACAAGGTGCTACACATAACCCCGTCTTAAATTCCCAAGGAACCAAAGTTGCCTGGCTGGAGCTGGACCAAGATGGTTACGAGAGCGACAGGCACGTCCGTTTACCGTCATTAGGAATCCATTCAAACAGACCGATAGAGCAAAAATCGTTATCTACGACCTCGAAAAGGACGTTCGATTCACCCTGACTCAAGATTGGGATCGTTCTCCCGGAAGTTTAGCAGTACGGTTTATGTCTTCTGCTGAGACCACAAAGTTGACACCGTATAGTTCTCAAAAGAAGGAAATCTTATCTTTTTCACTGCTGGGGATGAAGCCAAAGTCAAAGTGTTTGTGCTCCCTATACCCCCCACTCCTGCAGAATCTACAACTCATCCAACTCTGCCCGAGAAATACACAATACCTGTTGCGCTGACTGATAGTAAGGCGGCTTCTGGAATACAGCCGCTTTTCCATGGACGTCTCTTGTTTAGTCAATCGTCCTTCACTTCTCCCAACGATGTCTTCATCATCCGCAATCTCCAGGTATTAGAGACTTCGATACTGAAGAGCGAGGAATCTGTCCGCTTTGATGGCCAGGTTGAGCAAATTACGCATCTGACTGAGTCTGAACTTCAAGGCACGCACCTTGACTCTGGCGAGTCTTTCTGGTTCAAAGGTGCTTTGGATCGAGATGTCCAGGGTTGGGTTTTGAAGCCACGTGGATGGCAGGCAGGCGAAACAAAGAAATGGCCAGCGGTTCTTCTCATTCATGGAGGTCTGGATTCTCCGACCCTCCGTCTGTTTTAATATCTCAGTCCCGTCCAGGACCCCAAGGTGCTTGGGAAGATCAATGGTCTACTCGTTGGAATCCTAATGGTATGCGGGAAGTTATACGAGTTCGGCTATGTGAAACCTTACTCTTTGGATTCTCAGTCTTCGCTCAGCAAGGATACTTCGTGATTCTCATCAACCCGACGGGAAGTACGACATTTGGACAAGGTATAAAATATGCCCCAAATGTAATTACAATTCGCTTACCGAACGGTATAGAGTTTACAGATGCCATTGCAGAGGATTGGGGCGGCAAGCCGTTCGTTGATCTACAAAACGGCTGGCAGTATGTTCTGAAGGCATATCCTGAGGTAAGAATAACTTCTACCGTCAATTCTATAAAGACTTTACGGCCTCATAGATTGACGCCGATCGTGCCGTTGCTGCCGGTGCCAGTTGGGGCGGTTATGCTATTAAGTGCGACATTTCAGGTCCTGTTAAACGCGAAGGCTCACCCTTGGTTACAGTTGGATTCAGGGGCATCCTGAGTATGGCTTTGGTTTTAAAGTATGTATCAGGCTTAAAGTTCTCGTTTGTCTCTGACGATAACCAGGCTCTCGTGTGTCACGATGGAGTAAGCCTTTTCCTCTCTTTGTTGGCAATATAACAAATCTACCAACTTCAGGTATTTGATTCTAACTACAATGGCTATTCTACGGACGAACTGTTTTTCGTAAGTTTTTACATAGGAATTATTTGATTTGGTCAAGCTTTAACTTCATAATGTAGTTCAATCACGAATGGGGAGGAAGGTTCGTTTTATTTTGTTTAACCTTGTTGCGACATGGAAATAACACTACCAGACCTTGGGAGGAGAAAAGTGAGGCACTTTCTAAGAAGTACGTGATCTAAGTCACATCATTGTCACTACTTTTCATAACGCAACCCAATAGATACAGTCCCTCGAACTTCGTGAACAACTGGACCACACCCCAGCTTCTTATTCATGGTAGCAAAGACTATAGGCTCCCTGAAACGGAGAGTATTGGTGCCTTCCATGCATTGCAACAGTGCGTGTCAGTTGTATGGACTCTTGATGCCCCCTAATGGTCTTGCCATCAGGCGTGGTATTCGAAGTAGATTGGTCATATTTCCGGACGAGAACCACTGGGTTCTTAAACATGGCAACAGTCTCAAGTGGCACTATGAGGTGTTCAGATGGTTCGACGAGTTCATCGGAAAGGACTGAGCTTCATAAAGTATAAGGGTTCTTGTTAGCACAGAAATAGGATCAATTATATGTCGATCCGTTGATCCTGAACCACCACCCACCGGATCGAGATTTCTTACGAACAACAGCTGCGTTCGTGTCAAACGCAAGGATAGATGGAAATAGATGTGGAAAGGATCTGGTCGTGTTTCAGCAATCACCATGCTAATTTGGCCATTTCGAGATCTGCAAAAATGACGTCATGGGGATATTCGATTGCCGTTGGCTAAAGTACATGGCCCGTCCCTTGATTATAAGATTGCAGTTCCAGCTAGCATATCTTACCTAGTAGTACTTGAAGCGCGTAAATCCTCTATCTCTAGTGAACATACTTCCCTCGCACTTGCCAGAAGACATATAGAACTTGTCTTGTCACGTGGTACCTGTCCGGGTCGTTAATAGTTTCCTGTCTTGTACCTGAACCATCCGGTAATTTTTGAATACTATGGGAGACATCCAGACTAGACCATTCTCGAAGAACTACAGGTATTGATTCCATAATTCTCATCTTCATGGGTTGAACGTTGAACGGTCTTTCAATTCAGTGGTATCATCAATCAGTCAGTTATAGCACTTGGTATCAGTCTGATATGTATAACTGGTCACGAATACATGAAGAGGAGGAGGAGGGGAAAGCGCGATACACATTCAGATGCTTTGGGCCCGCGTGAATCTTGGGAATTTGGATAGTGGGTACTTCAAAGTGATAACTGTCCTTGCATCAAGTGGTTTGATTTTCTTCTTAAAACAGCTTATATCAAGGCAGATCCTGGGCAAAGTGATGACTTTTTCCCTCAGACAATCAACTTGGTACTCAGTAAAATTTAGGATCCCCTCACCGCCGTCACCTACAGGATGGCCACTTTGTTGGGTAAGACAGGTCATTGCATTTTCGGAAATGAACATGCTCGAGCTACGAGGCATTGATGCAACCTTATACGTTCGGTTTTTGCGTGGTTGCTGTATGTTTGACTCTCATCATAAGTGGTTCTATCGTTGACGAAACACTTAGTCTGGTTCACGTTGCTGCATACCTTTTCTACATTTCCTATTCTGTTCCCCATCCATCTAAAATTTTCCGAAGAGACTGTTTCTCCGAAGTCAATGACCCGGGCCTCGATATCATCGCTTGTAGGAACGGCCAAGGGTCGATCATTGTTGTGGATCCACATATGTCTACTATTCTGGGTGACCCTCACGTGGATGATAGCCCTCCTATGGATTTGTAATGGTGCATTTAAATTACGAAAGGCTCGCTTAGAGCTGCTTTCCAAACGTCTTGCAGACAATGATACCTTGTATCATCCCCATCCCCATCCCCAGTATGGCTTTGCCGATCTGCCTATCGCTGAACGCAACCATCCGAATCGAGGAATCAGGCTCCGCACAGTCATGGTCTCAAATATTCCCATGTCTCTTCGAAATGAAAAGGATCTTAAGGAATATTTTGAGTTTTACATGTCTAGAAAGCTCGAAAAACCATCCATGAGGCTTGCCTCAGCATTTCAACCTGGTTTCTTTAACAGAACGCTTGCTTTCCTGTTTAATCGGGCGAAGAGGATACACAGCTATATGCCACCCATTGCCCTTCTGCCTCGTGGAAATAATCCAGATCGATCCGACGGTAATAATCAGCACTCTGACATTTCTGCATCATTCACTGCAGAAGACATCCCAGACATCGAAAGGGTTGTGATTACTCGAAAGATGTCTTCCATAGCTTCACTTTTAGAACGCAGAGAAGCTATTTTATGCCTACTTGAAACCGCGCACATCAACTTGGCTAAGAAAACCCTGTTGACTGTCAAAGATGCGATGGACAGGCGCCACGCAAACCTGCCAGTTGCGTCGGGACAAAACAGGGCTATGAAAATTGCCAGGAAACAACGAGCGGCCGCAGATACAGAACGGGGTGCGCTAGGTGTCGAAGTCGATGAAGAGGCGCGTTTGGATGAGCTCATAGAGGTCCTTGGTCCCTTTGTAGAGGAGTTTGGGCTACAAGAATCACTTGTGGCACGCTCGAAAAGGTTTTTGAGTGCGTCGTTCAGATGTGCTTTCCACAAGATTCGGTCTCGACCATTAGACGGCAGTTCTGAAAGTGTTAATTCTCCATGCGACAGTCCGCTACACCGTGTTACGTTCCGTCGCCACAAGACGATATGGGAAGCTCTTTACAGTCTTCCCCGGAACAGCCTTGATGCATACCAGCCACTTATCAATCTCAACTCTCTATTAGCGGGCAAGACTGTGCCAGCCATTGACTATTACACAACCAAACTCAACATATTATCGTCCTTGGTGACCGAAAGTCGATCAAAAGCCTACAGTGATTATGAGTCTCTTTCGACGGCCTTTGTGACATTCTCCGATGCCGCTGATGCTCGTCGAGCTTGCAAGTATCTGGCAGTCCATCCCAATAATCCTCTGGTATGCATGGTCAATATGGCTCCTATGTATCAAGACCTTGATTGGATGCGTTTAATGAAATCTTCTTTCGATGTCGAGGTAAGAAACCGTATGTAAATTCAACGACGACACTTACTCACTGTTCTTGAAGTTTGTGAAAGACTGGGTTGTCAACCTAGGCGTCTGGTCAGTCTGGTTCAGCGTCATTCCAAAGAAACTCAACGACTTCATGACAGGGTGTTCACTCTGTTTTGGCTCTTCCCTGTTTCCTTGTTGGTTGGTTTAGTTTCTATCCAAAATATCAGTCTTTTTTGGCCAGGATTGGTAGGTTTTCCTACTTCTACTTAGTAGCCAATGCAAGAATCCATACTCATGGAATGCCTTTCCTTGTGTTTACAGAAGAATTATCTGAATCGGCATGCATGGGAGGAAGAACTAATTCAATCATTTTTACCAACCTTACTGGTTGCCCTCCTTGCCCTCTTGATACCTTTAATACTTCTTTTGATTGCCAAAAAGGCCCATAACTTCGTCACTCTATCAGCCATGCACGACATCATCATGACCCGATACTACAAGTTCCTCATTGTTAACGTTCTTGTCTTCTTTTGTGTCGGAACTGCTACGCTGCAATCACTCCTGCAATCTTTTCATCCATCAGCTACGCCCCCCGACATTCTTCAAGTTGTTGCAGACAGTTTTCCAACAGCTGGCCCGTTTTATGTTGGTTGGCGTGCGTAGACTTGGTTGTTTGTGAAGACAGTTCCGACTCATTTTTTCCTTGCAGTCATTTTCACCACTGCTATTCATGGAGGTTTCGAGCTTGCATTATGTAGATACTTGACAGTCCGGTTCTAGAATCTTGTAACTGACCTAATTGCTTTTAGTGGGTGTGCGTACCTCGCCACAGCCCCTTGTGACACTAAAATCCATGGGACGTGTAGCTACCACTCATCTTGTATCCCAACATGTCAAGACAAAGCACGCCGTAAGATTTCACTTTTTTATCACAACTGTACAGCATTAACTCAACAGTGACCACTCCAGGCGCAAACGCGCAGTTGGCATACGACCTCGAACATTTAATTTCTATTGTAAGCTGATGTTTATTGGTTCAAATGTACGGACTGAAATTTGTCCAAGATTGGCTTCCAAGTCATATGTTGGTCGTACATGTAATATTTCTTTTCGCAGTCTTAAACCCTTTGGTCATCCCGTTCGGAGTCTTGTATTTCTTCGTTATATCAGGTACGGGTCACTCAGAGTAGATCTAGTTATCCTGACAATATTCGCTAGGAGTAGTGAAAAATCAGGCATGTCAATTTCGCAACATGCCTCCTTATACCCATTTTCAACCCATAATGCAGTTGATCCATGTCTATGCTAAGAATTACGAAAACAATGGAAAGGTGATATTGATACGTATCACCCGCTACTCTCTCGATGGCTAGTCGTTTTTCATTCTTGCTTGGAACATGAGAGTACTGATTTTTGCGTAGGTTTGCTCCTTGGACAAGTAACTAACGATTCACTCGCTATTACATCCGTATTTTCATCTCTGATTTGTCAGGCAATTTTCCTCGCATATATGGTCGTATTGAAGAAAAGCGTCGACGTTGGTCTTGCCGCCTTTTTAATCCTTTTTACGGTTGTCGTAAAGCTCTTGTAAGTGCTACACAATATCAATCGCACGATGATTGAATCACACCTTTTAGGATGACTCGGATGTGTCGCACACAGTTTGAACATGATGACATTGACGAAGCCAACCTAGTCTGTAATTTCAAGGGTGTATCGGAAGATATTCAATCGGATCAACACAACCTAAATGACCCCAGTCCAATTATGCCAGGTTCACGACTACGACAATCCTCGACCTTGAGCTGGAGATTACCAAAATGGATCAACTTTTCGTATGTCAGGTCCCGTCACACACATTATAGACCACCCAATCCCTTTGGCCCCAAGTATTCAGAGTTCTCTCGGTTCAAATCTATTCATCGTGATTCTGAGACACTTCAGAGAACTCCATCATTCAGCGAATCTCCCCGAGAAATGGGTACGAATCATCCACCTACAGAAATATCTGGTCCTGTGGTCAAACATCCCCCGCTTGTGCCTTGGGATGATGAAACAACCGTAGATTTGCCGTATGACAACCCTTTTTACACGAGAGAGTTAGAAAATGTCCTATGGCTGCCGCGAGATCCTTTCGGAACCTTAGACCTTGATGATACCGTTGATCTCAGAGTCTCACTTTCTGTGGATGTTGCAACGGGTCAACTTGAGTCATGGTCGAACCTCAACGAATCTGTTTACCCTGAACCGACTTCTGACAAGTACAAGCCTGGTCTGAGTAAGAAATCAAGCCCAGGGTCGTTGCGGCTCATTAATGGTACAGGAGACATCGACCTACCACCAGCAATTGCCCGACGTGTAGAATGTAAAGGAGACGTTGAATTGAACCTGCGGTCATGGAAACCTTCAACATCTTGTCGTAAATCAACCGGGGCAACTTCAACAAGCATCGAAGGGGAAACTCTGAGGAGACCCCCAGCTATTAGAGGAGACTCTCTACCAGAGGATCTCAGGGGCTTGGGACGAGGTAGAGCTTCGTCTATTTTTGCTGCCGCACAGTCTCATCCATATATTTCTGTTAAAGGCTCCTTGCCGCAGATTCATGGTCAAGTCCTTTCGTTGCGCACCAACGATTCAACTTCGCATTTGTCAACTGTATCGCATCCCCCGACCAACATTACCGCTAGACAGGCGATTTTTAACGAGGTTCTTGCGGAGGAGAGAGCAGTGATGGTTGATCGGACTGAAGACGAAAAACAGACTCAAAGAGCCGCATCTGGAAAATCCTGGTTGACGGCATGGATGTTTAGCAGACGAGAATGACGAGTCATCAGAGCAGCGTGCGCACCCGGACATGTTTTATCTTCTCTTGGCGTATTGATATCTCGGATTAATTGTTTGTCCATCCATACCATCCATTTTAGCTTTGTTATCTGCTGTACACCTTGCGTTGCTTGCGCGTGACCTCCCGACTCGATAACTGGCTCTATCACGACCTTGGCTCTTCAGAAATCACGTTTTCTTGCTGTTTTCCCGATCCCGATGATTTTCCTGTTGCACTGCTTCTGTGACACCAATGGAGCGAGAGTTGACCGACATTTTATCATGTGTGGGACTGCGTAGAGTTTTAAATCACATAGAGTGTCTGGATGAAAATCCACTCTCTCCCCGTTGCACTTGCGAAACATGATTTCTCTCTCATGGGCCTCGCTTTTTACTTTTGTCCTCGCTGCTCGCGCAGGGACCACCCTCTGGTCTGGCAATTTTGACTACTATTCCACAGTTGCTGATTTTGACACCTGTGAGTCCCTATTCGTTCAAAACTCATGTTACTGAATCTTTGCAGGGACATGGTCTAACGAAGTGGGCGAGTATCAATGGGTGAGCAAGTCTCTTTTCTTAGGATGTCAAGGATCTAAAAATTTCCTAGTACATTCATGGAAGCGGAGCTACTTCCCACTATCTGGCATTGGACCCTTCCTATAAAAATCCTGTTGACACCGCTGAGTCGCACGGCCTTAAGCTAACCATCGATTCGACCTCCAATTGGAATGGTCAAACAATGGAACGTTCTGAGCTGATTCCTCAAACCACTGCCAACCTGGGAACCGGTAATCTCTTCTATCACTTCTCTGTGAAGCGTTCGGCTACAAATCCCCCAAACGTATTCAATTTATCCATGGTATTATACATGTGCAGCTAATATAGTTTGACCACTTGACAGTCCGCTTATGAGCATCAAATTTGCTTCTTTGAAAGTCATTTCACGGAGGTAATTCTACCCGATAACATGACACCTGAA
>QLOM01010194.1:0-11842 GCA_003313785.1 Termitomyces sp. MG148
AGCCCGGTGGCTCCGGAGTCTAGGAGGGCCAACACGCTCCGGGTCTGTTGCGTGTCGGTTGTCTCGAACCTCTGGGATGGCCCGAAAAGGAAATGGTCAGAAAAGGAAGTCCCGGAGATCTCCGGGATGGCCGGAAAAGGAAGTCCCCTGATAGAGACTTAGTGAAGGCGCTACATGAAGCCCAGCCCCTTGTTTCCATCAACTACTAGTTGCCAGACCCTGTCATACTGGTGGTTGACACCTCATGCATTGCTGTCGGTTTCTTCTTGTGCCAATGCCTTAGCAACAATTGGAAACAGAGGCGCTACAACTGTTTTGGATCAATCATGCTAAACGACAGGGAATCACACTACAGCCAGGCCAAATTGAAACTCTATGGTCTCTTTAAAGCCTTTCAAACACTAAGGATGTATCTCATTGGTGTACAAAACCTCATTGTGGAAGTAGACGCCAGGTATATCAAAGATATGCTACAGAACCCTGACATACAGCCCTTCGCCAGCATGAATCGCTGGATAGTTGCTATCCTCATATTCCACTTTGAGCTAGTACACGTCAAAGGCACCTTCCATGGACCTGATGGACTTTCCCAATGACCCTTACAGCCTACCAACCCTCTTCCCAACCAAAGCAACGACGAGGTCTTTAGCAACTGGATAGACCGACTCCATGGGTTCATGCACCTTATACAGCTCCCTATCTGTCTCCTCCATAGCGACCGACCCACTAGCACTTACCTGCATCCAATCATTTCTTACCAACCAACTCCCTTTACCGCTCCTCTTACGTTCTTTACCACCAACATTACCAACAAGTTGCCGAACTGTCCAAAGAGTTGAAGAACCCAAGCCCCTTAGAGAAAACAGCACCGACCTTGCTTATGACTCAGTACCCCAGAGCGCTAAGGCTCAAGCAGATGACGCACGCCTAGACACCATAAAAGACTAGTTGAACTTGCTCAAGCAACCTGGCCACCTTAGCGACAATGAGTATGTCACTTTCATACAATATGCTGATACGATGCTGTACAGCATTCAGAGACAAAACATGCACCAGAAGTCAAAATAAACCTTCAATATACAGGCTGAAAACTGTAAGCCTCCTGGTAGCAGTCTCTACAAAAGTATATTCCCAAAAACACCACAATAAATACACAGGAAGTACAGTAAAAGGACAAGGGATCAGCTCAGAGTCATCAAATCAATAATAGTCAGTCACTGTAATGGGGAGGGGAAGCATGGGGGCTGGCAGAGGCATCGAAATTGGGATCAGATTGTGATGATCTGGATCAAAGAAGCAGATCTACCACTACCCAATGGGGCATAGCTAAATGGAGGAAGAAGGAAGAAGCATGGAATGCAGGGAAGAGATAAAAGGGGAAAAAGAATACTTATGAATGGAAGCCAGACAAAAGGGGCAGGAACAAAAGGAGCAAGAGCAAAAGGGGCAAGAGCAAATGGAGCAGAGTCAAATGGGGAAAGGAAAGCTAAAAACAGCAAAGAAGAATGATGGATTCCAGAACTGACTGGTGGCACCAAGACAATGGCCAAAAAGGGAAATTGGAATAGCAGTTATGTCAGAGAGGCTGGAAAAGTCTAGAACAAAAGGTCATGTGTAGGGGTGGTCTGTGCACTGTAGGAAAAAGTATAAATAGGCTAGGTAAATTAGAGAATAAGCAGGCAATTAATAGGCAAAGGCTCAGTGGTTCCCAGAGAGTGAATCACTTAGGCTAGAGTTTGTTAAAAACCTCAGAGGCTATTGATAGGCAAAGGCTCGGTGGTTCCCAGGGAGTAAATCACTTAGGCTGGAGTTTGTTGAGAACCTCTACCTTTCAAAGTATTATATATTTTGAAAAGTAACCCTCAAAACACCAAGTTATCATCAAGCAACAGTGTGGATTTGCAGTAACTTTCTAAGACTTCAAGAAAGCCCCAGAACTATCAGTAATACTCTAACCAAGTACTACAATGCCACCAACTTCTTCATTAGCAACAATCAATTCTGGCGACACAACAAAGATGGTGCACACAAACTAGTAGTGCAGCCTAGCAACCGACTTAGGATCTTACGCGCCATGCATGACAACTTAGGCCACAGGGGACTATATACTACATGCGCTATACTACTGGAACATTTCTGGTGGCCTCATGTGCGAGCTGACGTCGCTTGGTATGTAAAGACTTGCCACCTATGCTAGATTCAGCAAACTCACCAATTGCT
Source organism: Termitomyces sp. MG148 (assembly GCA_003313785.1). Classification (NCBI taxonomy): domain Eukaryota; kingdom Fungi; phylum Basidiomycota; class Agaricomycetes; order Agaricales; family Lyophyllaceae; genus Termitomyces; species Termitomyces sp. MG148. The sequence continues at coordinate 2,221 of QLOM01010194.1, forward strand.
TATCCTACCAACGGTCGCTATGCCAGTGCCTCTCTTCAGTAAGATCTATATCGACACAATGCACATGCCCAAGTCAGGTTGCTACAAGTACATCATCCAAGGTCGCTGCTCACTAGTACACTGGCCTGAGTTTAGAATGCTCCAATGAGAAAACACGGATGCTATAGCTAAGTGGTTGTTTGAAGACGTCATCTGCCACTGGAGTGCACTAAGAGAAATAGTTACCAACAATGGCGCTCCCATCATCAATCCGCTGACCTACCTTGCCAAGAAGTACAACTTTCACCACATACGCATCTCTGGTTACAATGAGCATGCTAATGGTCTTGTGGAACGCCCTCACTTTGACGTGCATCAAGCTCTCTTCAAGGTGATAGATGGCAACAAGTCTAGATGGAGTGAAGCAACCTACTCTATTTTCTGGTCAGAAAGGGTAACTATACGCAAGCGCATGGGTTGCTCACCTTACTACGCAGTGACTGGCACTCACCCCTTACTGTCTGCCGACATCATTGAAGCGACATACTTGCAACCAGCACCCAACTCCCTACTGTCCACTACCGACCTCATCACTCGACGCGCCATTGACTTACAACAACAAAATGAAGACTTAGCACGTTTACATGAAACAGTCTTTAGCACCAGACGGAAAGCAGCGCTAAGATTTGAAATGGACCATAGTGCAATCATCAGAGACTACAACTTTAGCCATGGGTCGCTAGTGCTCATGAGGAACTCCAAGATAGAGACCAACCACAACAAGAAAATGTGCCCTTGCTACTTGGGACCATTGGTAGTTATCTCTCGTAACCATGGAGGTGCTTACATCCTTTGTGAACTAGATGGGTTGGTACTGTATAGGCTAGTTGCTGCCTTCTGACTACTCCCTTACCTTGCATGTGACCGTTGATGACGCCTGAAAGTCACTAAGCACTTTCCTGGTGGATAGTAAACTTAGTGCCTCATGAATGAGTAGCGTCAGGTGGTTGCTAGTGTTGAGAGAGTCCTGGGCAGGGTCCCAGAAGCCTAGTCTTTTTAGTGGGATTTGAACTTAGAGGAATAAACTGGTTGCTTAGCAATCTAAGCCAAAAGCCTGCAAAGCGCTAGGGTGCTAGAAGTCGGCAAGGACTCTAGCAACATAAACATTGGCAACGATGTGCCCATATGGCACCATAAGACAAAAGTCGGTAAACAAAGTTGGCAAGGTGAAGTTGGCAAGACTGTATCACTTAGCGACTCTGAGGACTTAGAATGCGCTGAAATGTGATCTGAACTGTGGGGCATATGATTTGATGATGGCTAAGACAAAATATGTACAGTTTTTATAGGTGCTAAGTCGCCGCGTTAATTAAACTAAATAGTCGCTAATTAATCAATCAAGAAAAATAATGGCAAGTACAATGGAACGTGAAAGTCGCTAAGTAACGGCGTCTGTCAAGTCGGCAAGCGTTAACTCAACATCCTAGCAGTGAAAGAGGCCAAATGCGTGGAGACTGTTGCTAAGGCCTGAAACCATCAAGGGGGCCTGTCTCGAGTAAGTCGCTAAGCATCAGATAAGCTATAAGCATTGCTAATATCTGAAACCATCAAGAGGCTTGTTGCTAAGCGTCACTAAAGTGATCTGATGTCAGATCTTTGAGAAGCATTGGGTTTTGATAGGCATTGCTAAAGGCTCTGGCATTGGTTATCACTGATCAGGGACCTGAAGGGGGGCCAGACTGAAGTTAGGTAAGTGGCAGGTGATCCCCAAGTCAGGTGATTGCTAAAGTCCCATGGTCGCCAAGTCTTGTGATCACCATGTGACCAGTAAATCATCATCTGACCACCAAGTCAGGTGGTTACTAAGTTCCATGATCCTGCGCGTTGTGTCCTGTCATTTGAGTTTGATTCCTGCTAGCTGCAAAATATAAATCGCTAAAAATAGTGCTGGTGCGCCGAGCTCAGCCAGAGGCTTATCATCGTATATCCTTACTGCTGGAGGCGCTAGACATCAATACTGCCAAGCTCAGAGAACTTGAAGAAACCGACTTATTGGATGATGACAACTTGCTGCCTGAAGAAGAAGACTGAAATACTGTTTACTTTCCTTACCGACTTCCTTTCTCTTTTCTTACTTATCTTTTTACTGTACAGACGTTTTTCTTTACCTCAAAATGCAGCGCTAGCAACTTTGATTGCTGCCTGGTGCCTTGCGCAACTCCTCACAAGGGTTTTTTGCCATGATGATCTACTGAGCATTCCCTTAAAAACCCAAGTTGCTACAAAACCACTTTCGCTAAGTCTTTTCTTTTCTAAGTCATTTGAAATCCCCATTCCCTTACTATACACACAGGCTTTTCTTACTATTGTTTCTTATTGCACACAAATTGCAAGTCCCAAAAACTTTATATTACATTTTTTTTTCACTGCTACAAAGTCTATCTATGTACAACAATACTAAAAGTTCAAAATTTTTACAGGCACTAGCAACTAGGCCTGGTCATGGTCAGCAGGAAAGGAGAAGGGCTGGAGCGAGAAAAAATCTTCAGCCTGAACATTGTTTTGCTCTTGCCAGGCTAGCGCCTCTTTGCAATCCTGCTGGTACCACCTCAAGATAGTGATGCTGCGTCCCAGTGTCCTCCGCCGCATCCTCATCCCTGCCATCTTGTTATCCACCGCCCTCATCTCCCATGCAATTACCAACTCCATCCCAGCTGCTCACTCCATGAACCTCGCCAACTCCTCTGGTGACCTCATACCGGTGATAGGATGAAGTTCTTCACCCAACCAATCAAAGTCGCCACCAGTCACTCTTGAGGCGGGAAGTGGGGTTCAGCATGAGTCTATTCTAGTGACTAGCACAGAGTGTTCAATTTGTTCATAGTCCTCATTGCCAAAGGACAGGTCATGAGCGGTTGCCAGCTGAGCATAATGGTTGGTTAGCAACACCCAATGCCTGAAGAGGAGTCTTACTTCCTCCTCTCCTTCTTCTTCCTCCTTCTTCTCCTCCCCTTCCTCTTCCTCAACCTCTTCTCCCAAGTTGCCAGCACTAAGAAGCAGGGTCTCTGCCAGTTAGGAAGCAATCTCCTCCAAGTCACTAGCAACAGGAGGAGAGGGAGAGTGCCTAACAATGCAAGATCAGTTACCAACTATGCAAGTGACCAAGTGACACTTATCAAGTCCCGCTAGGCCCAGCAACAAGGGACGGCCTCTGCTAGTGGAAAAACTCTGGGTCCAGTTCTGCTAAGCGTGTAGCTGCCAGACAATCAAATGAGGGATCAGACAGCTCACATTTGGCAGAAGTAAACCAGACATAGAGGCACTTGGCCTTCCTGGAAGGGCCAGAGGAGAACCAGCCCTCTTGCCGCCACAATGCCCCTCAACCAACTGTAAGGGGACGCTCTATCGTGGAAAGCCAAGCAGATGCATCAACCACTCAAGTCGACCACCAAGTGGGGCGAGTGTTGAGTGAGTATAGTGACAAGCAACTGGTAGGCAAGAAAGCAGGCCACCGACAAGGAGTGGAGCAGGAGGGCGAGAGCAGAAGGCAAGGTTGTCACTGAGGAGCTCACAGTTATGCTAATGTGTAGACCCAGAAGCAATGCTATTGCTAGGACTGAGGATGTTCCATCCACCAGTCCTACTTATATACTACATCAGATACACTATGACTACGGTATATTGACTAATAGAGCTGGTATGTACTAAGCACTAATTAGTAAGCAACAGTCAGCATGAGTAAGCCAGCCAATGGCATAAAGGCCTGCCAGCAAGTAGAGTGGGTCCAAAGACCAGCTGACCTGCCAGGTGTCAATGCCAAAACAAGGATGGAGCAGGATAGGGCCGGAGTAGTCTGGATAGTGGCTAGATGTGGGTGCCAATGTCAACACAGACTAAGCAAGGCTAGGGTGGACGGTCCGAGGACCTGTCCCCTGACACCAACTCTCCTCCAACCTCTATTGACTTGTCCTGCTCTACTGCCTTCTCCTTGCCCTGTCTTTTCCTCCCCTCTTCAGCAGCCAGCTACTAGTCGGCTTGGTAGTCTCTCTCTAAGGGGGCAGCAAAGACGCATCACCCTGACAAATCGGCAGTGCCAAACTCTCTTTTGTAATGCTGGCAACTCTGCCAGACTCCACCAATGCCCGCTCGCCCAACACAAACTCCCTGGCGCACCTAACCCATATTGACCGCTCAAAAGTTCTCTTGACAATAGGGTCCTCCTTACTGCGCTCTTGGGGCGCCTTTGGAGTCCTTGTATGCCTGGTGCTGGCCAGGCGCCACCATCTTCTTACCCTCAGCACCCTCCATTACTATACCTGCCGCCATCCTAGTGTCCAAGATCACCTCTGAGCGCCATGTTGCCAAAAGATCTCTCAACTTGGCATTGGTAAACGCCGTTTGCATAGGCGCCTGGGGTAATGATCAGTCGCTAACAAAGAAGTCCTGAAAAGAAAAACATACCTTGTACATTGGCGCCACCCTACCAGACTTACACAACTAAAGGTGACATTTAGCAACGGCAAGATAGCAATGGTCAGCAAGAAAACGTACCTTGCATGGAGAAGATACTGTTGAGCCTTGCCTGGGAGCTGCTGGCACAGGGCTTTCATTGCCAGCAGCCACTTGTTGTGCTTGACGGGCGTGGCGCTGCTCCCAATGCAGCTTGGCGAGGTTGTCTTCTGCTGATGGGCTAGGACCAGCAGGAGGAGGAACCAACAAAGACAACATCGACACCACCAGGGCGCTACCACTAGGACTGCCTGAAGAAATGCCCAGCCAACCAGCTACCAACCCAGTCGCCAAGCCTGTCTCCTAAATCTCCTCCTGCCACCTCCACTCCCTCTCCTCTTCCACCTGCTGCTGCGCCTCTGCCAAAAGAGCCTCTTGAGCGGCTTGCTGTTGCGCCAGGATGGGCTCAACAATTAGCATCTCTTTGCTGTCAAAGGAAAGCTCAGGCCAGCGCTAACAACAGGAAATAAGCAACTTACCCTTGGCAACCTCAAGAACTTACTGGTTGAAAGAGACTTCCACCCAAAATCTCTGCCAGCTTGTCATCAACAAAGGGGGCGGGAGGGGGTTGAGATTGCTAAATGGTCAGAAAAAGACAAGTACAATCGCTAACAACACGTACCAGGAGAGCCTTGTATGGTACCAGCCACTCAGCACCCTCATGCTTGGCTGCCCAAGCAACGCACCATGCATGCAGAGCCGCCTTGTCGTCCCATGTCACACTAGCCAACCTATGCACCTCCCACCTCTTCAACAACTGCAACATCCCCACCACTAAATCCTGGAATGCGCCAGCACCTTTGCCTAGGTGACATGCCAAGAACGCAGAAGCCTTGATGATGAACGTTAGCACACGAGTGCTAGTGTCAACGGCGGCAATCACAGAAGACATTTGTAAGTTTCAGAGTTGAGAAGAGGTGGGAATCGAAATCAGCTGCTCACAGGGGATTTTGATGGAGTTCTGATCATAGTTGCCAGATCTTTTGAGTAGGTGGTTATGCGCATGGACCTTATAACAATACGTGATATCAGGGGTTGACTGAGGACAGTCAATTTTTCAGTTGGAGGGAAGATGATAAGCCTCTGGCTGAGCTCAGTGCACTGGCGTTATTTTTAGCGACTTATATTTTGCAGCTAGCAGAGATCAAACTCAGGCTACAGGACACGACACGCTGGCAGTCATATGACAATCTACTGGTCACATGGCAATCACAAGACTTGGCAACCACGGGACCTTAGCAGCCACCTGACTTGGCAATCACCTGCCATTCACCTGACTTTAGCCCAGCCCCCTTTCAGGTCTCTGATCAGTGATAACCAACGCCAGGGCCTTTAGCGACGCCTATCAAAATCCAGTGCTTCTCAAAGATTTGACATCAGATCACTTTAGCAATGCTTATAGCTTATTCGATGCTTAGCGACTTACTCAAGATAGGCCCCTTAATGGTTTCAGGCCTTAGCAACAGTCCTCGTGCATTTGGCCTCTTTCACTGCTAGAATATTGAGTTAGTGCTTGCCGACTTGACAAACGCCGCTGCTTAGCAACTTTCACGTTCCATTGTACTTGTCATTATTTTTCTTAATTGATTAATTAGCAACTTTTAGTTTAATTAACATGGCGACTTAGTGCCTATAAATACTGTACATATTTTGTCTTAGCCACCATTGAATTATACGCCCCACAGTTCAGATCACATTCTAGCGCATTCTAATTCCCCAGAGTTGCTAAGTGATATGGTTTTGCCGACCCTCTCTTACCGACTTCCACCTACCAACTTTTGTATTTACGGTGCTATACGGGCACATTATTGCCAAATGTCAAACGTTGCTAAGGTCCTTGCTGACCTCTAGCACTCTAGCACCTCACAGGCTCATGGCTTAGATCGCTAAGCAACTCATTTATTTCTCCAAGTCCAAAGCCCACTAAAAAGACTAGGCTTCTGGGACCCTGCCTAGGACTCTCTCAACACTAGCAATCGCCTGACACTACTCATTCGTGAGGTGCTAAGCTTACCATCTACCAGGACAGTGCTTAGCAACTTTTGGGTGTCATCAATGGGAGATATCCCACCCGATATGCCCAAATAGCTGCGTGTTCCTGCATCATGGTGCGCCCTTCTTCACTTTGTCTGTGCAGGTGGCACAGCACCGGGGGCACCGACTCATGCTGATCTCCTCTGAGGCCCAGTCAATCTCCAGATTGTGTTCTCAGAGCCAGGGAAATCCTAGGATCATCTCCTGTTTTCCAATGCTTGTAACCGCAAAAGTAGTGCATTTTGCATGGAATTTGTAGCGCAAGACAAGGTCTACCACGGACTTGATAGATCCTGCTTTGTTACGAGTGCCATCAACGTTGTACACCGGGATGGGGAATAGGAGGGGCCGAGTTGTGAGCTGGTGCCGCTCCACATAGTTAGTATCCACAAAGAGTCCAGTTGCTTTGGAGTCCAGGAGAGCAACTATGCTCCAGGTCTGCTGCATGTTGGTGGTTTTGATCTCCACGTCCATCTGGAGCAAGTTTGGCAACAGGGTGGACGCTATGACATAGCGGCAGGGGAAGCAGAGTTTCCAGGCAGGAGTGCATGCCCAGGGAGGAGTTGAGGAGGGCTTGGGAGAGCCCTTGAGTATGTCAGGGGTAGTGCTTACGATTGGGGGGACTGGGGCATCGACAGAAGTTGTATTGATTTCTTCTATCAACAGACATGCAAACCAGTTAGCACTAGGCAACGGAGGCATAACTTTTCACCCATTGCATTGATGACGCCCGAAAGTCGCTAAGCACTGTCCTGGTAGATGGTAAACTTAGTGCCTCACTAATGAGTAGCGTCGGGCGGTCGCTAGTGTTTTGAAAGAGTCCTGGGCAGGGTCCCAGAAGCCTAGTCTTTTTAGTGTGATTTGAATTTAGAAAAAGTAACGGGTTGCTTAGCGATCTAAGCCGGCGCTAGGGTGCTAGAAGTCGGCAAGGACTCTAGCAATGTAAACGTTAACGATGATGTGCCCGTATGGCACCATAGTACAAAGGTCAGTAGTCAAAGGGGGCAAGGTGAAGTTGGCAAGAATGATTCACTTAGCGACTCTGAGGACTTAGAATATGCTGAAATGTGATCTGAACTGTGGGGCGTACAATTTGATGATGGCTAAAACAAGATATGTACAGTATTTATAGGCGCTAGGCTGCCATGCTAAGTAAAAATGGAACATGAAAGTCGCTAAGCAACGGCATCTGTCAAGTCAGCAAGCTTTAACTTAACATCCTAGCAGCGAAAGAGGCCAAATGCATGGAGACTGTTGCTAAGGCCTGAAACCATCAAGGGGGCCTGTCTCACGTAGGTTGCTAGGCATCGGATCAACTGTAAGCGTTGCTAATATCTGAAACCATCATGTGGACCTGTCTTGCATAAGTCGCTAAGCGTCGCTAAAGTGATCTGACATCGGATCTTTGAGAAGCACTGGATTTTGATAGGCGTTGCTAAAGGCTCTGGTGTCGGTTATCACTGATTGGAGACTTGGAGGGGGCCGGACTGGAGTCAGGTGAGTAGCTGGTGATCAACAAGTCATGTGGTTGCTAAGTCCCGTGATCCTGTGCATCATGTCCTGTAGCCTGAGTTCGATCCCTGCTAGCTGCAAAACATAAGTTGCTAAAAATAGTGCTTGATGCGCTGAGCCTGGCCAGAGTCTTATCATCTCCCTCCAACTGAAAAATTGACTGTCCTCAGTCAACCTCAATATCACGTGTTGTTACGTGGTCCGTGCGCCTAACCACCTATTCAAAAGGTCTGGCAACCATGATTGGAACTTCATCAAAATCCCCTGTAAGCAGCCGATTTCTATTCCCACTCCCATCAAAATCCCCTGTGAGCAGGCGATCTCGATTCTTACCCTTCTACTTGTTACAAATGTCTTCTGTCATTGCCATCACCGATGCTAGCGCTCACGCGCTGTCTTTCATCTTCAAGGCCTTGCTATTCTTGGCACAGCACCTTGGCAATGATGCTGGCGCTTCTCAAGAGTTAGTGGTAGGGATGATGCGGCTGCTGGAGCGGTGGGAGATCCACAGGTTGTCTGGGGTGACGTAGGATGATGAGGAAACGTTGCAGGCGTGGTGTGTTGCTTGGGCTACCAAGCACGAGGGCGCTGCATGGTTAGCGCCATACAAGGCTCTGCTGGTATGTGTTGTTAGCAACTGTATTTTATCTTGTGGCTGACCATTTAGCGACCTCCCTCCCCTGCCATCCCTTCTGTTGGCGATGAGTTGGCCAAGATTTTGGGTGGGAGTCCTTCCCATAGTCCTGTTGTTAGCACCCCAGTGGTGTCTACTTCTTGGCTGGTGCCCCTTCCCGCGGGTCCCAGCCAGCCGGCTGAGGACAACCTTGCTACAATGGGTTGGGAGCCATGTCATGCTTGCCATGTACAATGAGTGGCCACTGGCAATGAGAGCCCTGCGCCAGTGGCTCCTAGGCTGGGCTCTACAAGTTCTTCTCCATGCAAGGTACGTGTATTTCTGACTTAGTTGCTTTGTCATAGTCGCTAATCATTATCTTTCCAGTCTTGCAAGTCGGCAAGGGTGGTTCCAATGTATGAGGTGAGTATGCTTTCAGTTCCTAGTTGTTAGCGACTGATTATTTTTGCAGGCGCTTACCCAAACCATTTTCACCGATGCAGAGTTAAGGGATTTGCTGGCAACAAGGCGCTCAGAGGTGGTGCTGGATACTGGGATGGAGGCAGGTGTGGTGATAGAAGGTGCAAAGGGTAAGAAGACAGTGGCGCCTGGCCAGCGCCAGGCATACAAAAATTCCAAGGGCGCTGTAAGTGATTCTTGCACCTTTAGCGACTGTTCTGACCTGATTGGACTTAGTGTGACAAATGTTGGGCCGACAACAACCCGGAGGCCTGCTGGTTCCTGACCGGTGTCTTGCCGTGTTATTGTTGCGATGCCCTTAAGCGGGCGTGTACCTACAATGGCCTCAAGTCCCGAGAGCGCAGAAAAGAAAACCCCATTGTTAAGCGCACTTTTGAGCAGTCGGTACGGGTCAGGCGCGCTAGGGAGTTTGTGTTGGGTGAGCGGGCGTTGATGACGCCCAAAAGTCGCTTAGTACTGTCAAGGGTAAACGGTACCTAGCTACTGTGAAAGGTG
>QLOM01010214.1:0-13992 GCA_003313785.1 Termitomyces sp. MG148
ACCTTGGACGAAGCACAGAAATCCACTGATTGGGTGAGATGGAAAAGGCCATATCAAGAGGAGCTGGACTCATTGGAGAAGATAGGTGTATAGGAACTTGTGCCACGTGAGAAGGTTCCTTCTGGAAAGAAGATCTTCAAAGGTCGGCCTGTATTCAGCATCAAACGTGATGAACACAGTGAGATAACCAGACTAAAAACGTGTCACATATTATAAGGTTTCTTTATGGTTCAGAGGAGGGACTATGAGAAGACAACCTCACCAACAGCACGTGCAGAATCATGGCAAATACTGCTTCATCTTGCAGTAAAAATGGATTGGGATGCAGCTCAAGTTGACATCAAGACAGCATTCCTAAACGGGACCCTACCAGAGGAGGAGCAGATATACATGGAACAGCCTAAGGGGTTCGAAGAACCAGGAAAGGAAGGATGGGTATGCCGACTGAAGAAGGCAATTTACGGGATGAAACAGGCTGGCAGGATCTGGAACAAGACCCTGGACGACGTGATGAGGAAGTTAGGGTTCATTCAACTAAAATGCGAGGCATGTGTCTATTATCGGAAAATTGATGGGGATACAGTTATTGCAGGGATACATGTTGACAACTTCTTATCTATTGTGAGCTCAAAAGCAGCAAATGACACTTTCAAGGACCAACTTTGACAGAATTGGACCATTTCAGACTTAAGAACACCCAGACACATAGTAGGGATCGGGGTCAAGTGGGATCAGCCCCACAAGCAAGTTTACCTCTCCCAGTCCACGCTGATCGACAGGATGGTGACACAGTTTGGTCAATTCGACGCTTCTCCACTTGCGGTACCCATGGAACTGGGCCTTAAGTTACAGCGAGTCAACAGATCAACTCTATCTCAGGAAGAGCTTGAGAAGATTGGCCAGATACCATATAGGCAACTGGTCGGAGGCCTTTTATAAATCACAATCTCGACCAGACCCGATATCCAATATTCCATCCAACAACTATCACAATTCTATGAGACTTATTCCTACACTCATTGAAACGCCGCAATTTGAGTTCTACGTTATTTAAAAGGGACGCTGATAGGGACAGCCCAGCACTGAGGGTGGAAAGAGCAAAAGTATCCCAAATAAGGACGCCGCCCTTCAGCAGGACCGACAGGACCCAAAGACAGGATAAGTTGGGAACAGACCGAAAAACGGTATGGAACGAACCCGGCGGTACCCACCACGGAACCCCAGAAAGGAACAGAGGAATGGAATGACGGAAGAATGGGGGACGGAAAGCGGATAGCGGAGAAGGAAAGCAGGATCCGCTAAGAGACAGCGGAGGAACCTTAGTCGGACGGGATACTATAAAACTGTACAATATGTTTGGAATAAATCATCTCTTTCACCTCAAAACATAGTCCAGAGTTCACGATACAGAGTTCAAAAGACATTCCAAACTAGTCCGTTGCGTCCTGCGTATTCAACAGCGTTTCCGTCACCGATTTCGACAGCGTCCTCTCTCTTACCGCGCTTCTACCAATCCGTCGTCTACTGCAAAAACATAAATGTCCCGATAAACCGCTAGAAGTTTCCGCCAACAAGCTTCCGTCCTACCGACAGCTACTTCCGTTGCGCGCTCAGATGGGCGACTTAGAGCAATCAGATGGTTATCCTTGAAAGATTCTTCGCTGACTATCAGTCACCCCCTATAGCTTGCTAAAAATAACAGACTTACCAAAAGTCTACATTCTGCTTATAGGAAGTTAGTGACGTTATCAACGCATAGCCTGCGTCTGTGCCTGGGAGGGACCTCACCTATCCACCTTGTCGGCTTTACTGATTCCAACTGGGCAAATTGCCCAGACACATGACGGAGCGTGGGTGGCTATGCATGGTCATTGGGATCGGGGCTGGTGTCATGGTCGACTTGAGGCGGCGCAGGAGTGCATATGGTTGCAGATGTTGATGGAGGCCCTGGGACATCCAACAAGCAATGCCACTACGTTATTATGCAACAATAACTCTGCAATAAATCTGTCAGAAGATCCCCTCCTGCATGCACGAGTGAAGCATGTTGACATCAAGTATCATTTCCTCTGAGAACAAGTCGCGTCCAAGGAAATCAACCTACAATACATCAATACTAAAGACAATATTGCGGACGTATTTACAAAGGCACTGCTGGCACCAAAATTTGTCAGATTGCGGGAGATAATGGATTTGAGATGAAGCCAGATTCTGCACAAGGAGGAGCAGCACTTACGGTGAGGAGGAGTATTGAGATCTGTGGCCAAGACACTGTAAGCACACAATCAAAGAGATGAGATACAATCATCTTTCACATATATCACACTCATCACACTTACAGACAAAGCAAAGAAACAGTATATATTACAGTACTTTACAGACAGGCACCCTCAGTCGTTATAACATAGACTGAGAGTGAGTGAAAGTTACCTACAGAACACAAACAGAAACTAATTGTACCATAGATTAAGATACTTACGAGTATCTATGTTTATCTAGGTACAGAATACAGTTGTTATAACATAGACTGAGGATTAAGATACTTACGAGTATCTATGTTTATCTAGGTCCCACCGGTTCAGATTCCAACATACAGGAACCACCAGGCCTGTTGACAGTTGAGCTTTTTGGCCGTCCGGAAGTACTCCAGGTTTTTGTGGTCTGTCCAGACTTTGAATTTGTGCCAAGCCCCTTCTAGGAAATAGTGCCACTCCTCCAACAACCGGACAATTGCAAGCATCTCTTTGTCATGAATCTCATAATTCTGTTCCACGGCATTGAGGTTCTTGGAGTAGAAGGCAACAGAGTGCCAGTTACCATCCTCCAGGGACTCCTAGGAGAGGACCGTGCTAGTAGTGAAGTCGGAACTGTCCACCTTGACTCAGAAGGGCCGGTCGTTGTTGAAGAAGAGCAGGATGGGCTTGGAGGTGATGGCAGACTTCAAGGCGTCAAAGGCCCACTGCTCCACGTCTCCCCAAGACCATGCAACATCCTTCCTGGTGAGGTCAAAGAGGGGCCAAGCATGGTGGAAGAAGTCCTGGATGAATCGCTGGTAGAAGTTGGTGAACCCCAGGAAGGCCTGTACTTCCTTCTTGTTCTGGGGTTTAAGCCACTGTGTGACACCAGCCACCTTCACCAAGTCTATCTCCACCATGCCATGGGAGATGATGAGTCCAAGATACTCAATGCGGGTCCGCTCAAACTCACACTTCTCTGGCTTGAGGTAGAGCTGGTGCTGGCAGAGACAGTCCAGGACAATTCACATGATCCAACAATGTTTCTCCAATGTCTTGGTGTAGATGAAGATGTTGTTGAGATACACGCATACCATGCTGTTGGCTATGAGGTCCTGGAATATGTTGTTCATCATGGTTTGGAAGGTGGCATGGCTGTTGATGAGTCCGAAGAACATCACCAAGGGTTTAAACAGCCTACAGTTGGTCCAGAATGCTGCCTTCCACTCATCTCTCTCCTGGATGCGCACGTTGTTGTAGCCCCAGCAGACGTCCAACTTAGTGAAGTAGTGTGCACCTCAGAGGTTGTTGATCAGCTCTGAGATGAGGAGAAGTGGGTAGTGGTTCTTGATAGTCATTGCATTAAATATGCAATAGTCCTGGACCAGCCGGAGGGAGCCATTCTTCTTCTTAATGAAAAACACCAGAGAAACCATTGAGGACTTTGAAGGGCAGATTTGTCCGGACTTCAGATTCTCCCAGAGGAACGCATTGAGCTCATCCTGCTCTTTGAGCGCAAGCGGATAGACCTTGCAGTTGGCTGGCTTCAAGTCCAGCAGAATCTCAATGGTGTGGTTCCACTGCTTGCGTTCTGGGAGGGAATCAAACAAGGCCTTGGAAAAGACATCCTCAAAGTTGTGTAGGTGGTCAGAGACCACATCTTAGAAGGCCCTGGAAGGGGCGTTTGTTGCAAAGGCCTAGGCCAGCCATTGGAAAGTGGTCTGGCTGGCCTGGATTTCCTCCACAGCTAGCAGAGGTCTCAGCGTAGTGGCATAGATGCAGTCTCCTACCTCGATGGCTTTGTTCAAAAGCTCTGGGTCCAGAGCAGGTAGGAACTCCTCCTTGTGTCCTTCTTTCTGGCCAAGGTCTCCTCCGCTATGTCTGTCGTCCTTGTAGAGGCCCTCTCTACAAGGGAACGCCAGAAGCAAGGGGTCCAGTAAGTTGAGATCCACAAACAGGAGGTATTCCACCTGGCATGCCTAGATAGCTGCGCATTCCTGCATTGTGGTGCACCGCTCCTTCTTCACTTTGTCCACACAGGTGGTGCAGCGCTGGGGGCATCAACTCATGCTGATTTTTTCTAAAGTCCAGTCAATCTCCAGATTGTGCTCCCAGAGCCAGAGAAATCCGAGAATCATCTCCTGCTTGCTGATGCTCGTAATTGCAAAGGTGGTGCACTGATAAGACCTGGGCTGGGCTCAGCGCAGCAAAGCTATAATTAGCGACTTTTGTTGATAGCAGTTTGGTGGCTCACTCAGGCAAACAGGCACAACACGGACGACACATGACTAGGCGACCACGGGATGTTTAGTGCACGGGACCTCTGGACCACGGGACTCACTCACCTGACTGTTAACGCACATGACCTTGGGCTCAATAAACAGGTCACCGATCAAAGATAGCCGGCACCTTATAAGATTATGTGTTTAACGACTTGCCGACGGCTATCAGCAGGGCACCACTCCTTCAGCCCTGGTGCCTAGCGGTTAGCGACGCTTACCTTTACCGACGCTTAGCGACTTTGGCGACGCCAGCCCCCCTTGATTGTTTCAGACCCCAGGATAATCACCGTTTATTTGACTGCTTTCAGTGCTCACTTGGTGACTTAGCGCTTGCCAACTGATAGATGCCGCAGGTTAGCTATTTCACATTCTTTTCTTCTTGTCATGATCCATTTCCCATTTTGTTACTTAGCGACTTATAGTTTAATTAACACGGCGACTTAGCGCCTATAAATACTGTACATATTTTGTCTTAGGAGCATTGAATTCCATCTCCACAGTTCAGATCACAACTTGTGCGCACTAAGTTCCTCAAAGTCGCCAAGGGACTTACTGTTTTTACCGACTACGCTAAGCTTGCCGCTTCTTTGCTAGTCTTGCCGACTATCTAGGTGCTATACAAGCACACTTTGACTATGTTACGTCGCCAAGTCCTTGCTGGCTATTGGCACCCTAGCGCCTCGCAGGCTACACAGAACAAACTAAGTCTCTGGGACTCTGCCTGGACTCTCTCTCAACTAGCAACCGCCCAACGCATTACTTTCCACAGTAGCTAGGTACCGTTTACCCTTAACAGTACTAAGTGGCATTTGGGCGTCATCAGCGCTCTGCATGGGATTTGTAGCACAGAACAAGGTCCACCACAGACTTGATGGATCCTGCTTCATTATGAGTGCTATTGACATTGTACACTGGGATGGGGAACAGGAGGGGTCAAGTCGTGAGCTGGTGCTGCTCCACATAGCTAGCGTCCACAAAGAATCCGGTTGCTCCAGAGTCCAGGAGGGCAACTACGCTCCAGGTTTGCTGTGTGTCAGTGGTTTCAATCTTCATGTTCATCTGGAGCAAGTTTGGCAATGGAGTGGATGCTATGACATAGCAGTGGGCGAGGCGGCATTCCCAGGCAGGAGTGCGTGCCCAAGGAGAGATTGAGGAGGGCTTGGAAAAGCCTTTGAGTATGTCAGAGGTAGTGCTTACGGTTTGGGGGACTGAGTCAACGACAGAAGTTGTATTGATTTCTTCTACTAACAGACATGCAAACCTGTTAGCACTAGGCAACGGAGGTGTACTTTTCACTTGTTGCATCTCTAAAAACCCTCCTGTGACTCCTCCGACTCTCTGGTAACGAGAGAGGCCTTGTGCGCACTCTCTGGAGCAGAAGTGTCCAAAGGGGGGATCTTGGCCACGTCACAGGCTGCCAAGAGTTGCAGGAGTAGCTCCTCTTGCTCTTCTGGGGACAGATACAAGACCTTGAGGCTCCAGAAGCAATGGCAAGCAAAGTGGCCTGGTGCGCTGCAGCATTGGCACGAGAACAGACAAGGCACGCGCTGCCAGGCACATCCATGGAGGCAGTACACGGGGTGTCAATGGTGCTGCCGGCAACACCACCAGAGGCAGAGCAGTGGGTCAACAGAGGAGCGGAGCGGGGAAGCGCAAGGAGGAGTCGCAGCCTTGCAGAGCTCCTGTTTGAGCTCCATGAGCTGCCACTGCTCCCAAGCTATTTGGTACTACAACAGGACCTGATTGTCTGCTGGGCATCCCTCTATGAGGTTGTCAATGCACTCCATTAGGATCAGATGGAGCCCTTCCCAAAAGGTGAGGCACAGCTGCAGGCCATTGGATACTTGGCTTACTCTACCAACGCGTGGAACAAGTCAATGTATTTGTCCAGGGATTGCTTCTCTTGGCCATACTGATCTCTGTCCCGCAGGAATGTGGCAGTTTTGGCAGAGTTCTGGGGGAAGAACTTGTCCTAGAACTCTTATTTGAACTTGGCCCAGTCTGCAAAACTTCTGATGCCACCGAGGCATTGGAAAACCCCCATTGTATAGGTGGCCGCCTATTCCGACTTCATATAAAACAGGACCCATGCAATCTTCAGCTCGTCAGAAACAAAGTTGTCGCTGCAGAGTTGGATGTAGGTGACACAGGATTAAAGGAAACATTCCCCAGACACGTGGTCACCATTGTACACATCGGAGATTGCCAAGCATGGGATATTGGAGCGCTCCCATGCCAGAAAGGGAGATTGCATGGTGCAAGGGCACTGCACCGGCGGAGTAGGCGGCAGAGAATTGGCTGCTGCTGGAGCGAGGCATTCTAGGAGCGTGCGGAGGAAGTTGAAAATAGTTTCAGTGGTTTGGGGGAGGTGGGAGAATTTGGCAGTGTGCTGGGTGAGGAAAGCTTGTGTGAGTTGCACCTGTGTTTCTAGATGGAGTAGGCAGGTCCAGGCTTCCTTGCTAGAGGCTGTGGCGTCTAAGAGAGCTTTTGAAGTGGCCAGCTGAGACCCATAGATAACGTCGGTGCTTAAGCCCAGTGGAGAAGCAACAGATAGGAGCTGGAAAAGGTTCAGCGGCTATAGGGGGCTTCCAGACTAGGATTAGGAGACTTGTTCTGCTGTAAGGGCAACCTCCGGAAGTTGTGGCTAAGTCACACAACTGACAAAAGAAAATCCAAAGTTTATTAGAGACAGTACAATACGACAGGAAATACAACTAATCACTTAGCAGAGGAAAATCCAAAGAGAACAAGTCTAGGGATTCCTCTGCCACGGCGCAGTGCATCAGTGCAGGTGGCAATGATGATGCCCAAAAGTTGCTAAGCACTGTCTCTGGTAGATGGTAAACTTAGCGCCTCACAAATGAGTAGCGTTGGGCAGTCACTAGTGTTGAGAGAGTTCCAGGCAGGGTCCCAGGTGCCTAGTCTTTTTAGTGGAAGTTGGACTTGGAGAAATAAATGAGTTGCTTAGCAATCTAAGCTGTAAGCCTGCAAGGCGCTAGGATGCTAGAAGTTGATAAGGAATCTAGTGATGTAAACGTTGGCAACAATGTGCTCGTATGGCACCGTAAGAGCAAAAGTCGGCAAGTAAAGTCAGCAAGGTGAAGTCAGCAAGACTGTATCACTTAGCAACTCTGAGGACTTTAGAATATGCCAAAATGTGATCTGAACTGTGGGGTGTATGATTCAATGATGGCTAAGACAAAATATGTACAGTATTTATAAGCGCTAAGTCACCATGTTAATTAAACTAAATAGTTGCTAATTAATCAATCAAGAAAAATGGTGACAAGTATGATGGAACGTGAAAGTCGCTAAGCAACGGCGTCTGTCAAGTTGGCAAGCATTAATTCATCATCCTAGCAGTGGAAGAGGCCAAATGCATGGGGACTGTCTCTAAGGCCTGAAACCATCAAGGAGGCCTGTCTTGAGTAAGTCGCTAAGCATTGGATAAACTATAAGCGTTGCTAATATCTGAAACCATCAAGGAGCCTGTCGCTAAGCATCGCTAAAGTGATCTGACGTTGGATCTTTGAGAAGCACTGGGTTTTGATAGGTGTCACTAAAGGCCCTGGCATCGGTTATCACTGATCAGAGACCTGAAAGGGGACTGGGCTGAAGTCAAGTGAGTGGCAGGTAATTGCCAAGTCAGGTGGTTGCTAAAATCCTGTGGTTGCCAAGTTTTGTGATCACCATGTGACCAGTACATTGTCATCTGATTGCCAAGTCAGGTGTTTGCTAAGTCCCATGATCCAGTGTGTTGCATTCTGTAGCCTGAGTTTGATCCCTGCTAGCTGCAAAATATAAGTTGCTAAAAATAGCGCTGGTGCACTGAGCTCAGCCAGAGGCTTATCAGCGAAGGCATGGAAATGACTGTACAGTACTTTCTGGAAGGTGCAGGAGCGTTCCAGAGAACTCCAAGAACCAAAAAAGGAAGTTCCAGAAATGGAAGTCCCCTGACAAACTCTACCTAGGTGCTGAAGAGTCCACCAGGTATATGGTAATGGAACTCCAAAAGCTAGTCCAGGACACATTTGACAACGGTATTTATACACTTAGCACTCTCTCTACTTACTACAGGGACTTCCAGCAAGTCGCTAGATGGTTACTGCAGAATGGCAAGCTCTACCGCAACAAGGAACATTGCTTATTCCAGCAAGGTATCCCCACGTTGCTATGGGCATGGATCGCCAGGCGCTTCAAGATTTTACAGCCCAACCACCACCTGGAAGAACTCTATGATGTGGATGATGTCTTTGAGGCAGACAAATAGATGTTGAAAGGAATGGACACTGGTGTGAGTGCCTCTTGTTCTTCCCCAACTTCTGGTACAATTCCTGTCACTGCTACTTTGATTGCCCCTCAACTGACTCCCAACCACTATGTTAAGAAGGAAGACCTGAATACCACCATTACTGCCGCTATTGCTAACACTATGACCTGCATCAAAACTATGATTACCACTAGTCTTACCACCACTTGTAATATCGCTCCTGCTAATAACCTCTGTCACTTCTGTGGTGAAGTCGGTGATAAGCCTCTGGCTGAGCTCAGCGCACTAGCACTATTTTTAGTGACTTATATTTTGCAGCTAGCAGGGATCAAACTCAGGCTACAGAATGCAACGTGCAGGATCACAGGACTTAGCAACCACCTGACTTGGTGGTCAGATGACAATTTACTAGTTACATGGTGATCATAAGACTTGGCAACCATGGGACTTAGCGATCACCTGACTTGACAATCACCTGCCACTCACCTGACTTCAGCCCAGCCCCCTTTCAGGTCCCCAATCAGTAATAACCAACGCCAAGGCCTTTAGCAACGCCTATCAAAACCCAGTGCTTCTTAAAGATCCAATGTCAGATCACTTTAGCAATGCTTAGCAATAGGCCTCTTGATGGTTTCAGATATTAACAACGCTTATAGCTTATCCAACGCTTAGCAACTTACTCGAGACAGGCCCCATTGATGGTTCCAGGCCTTAGCAACAGTCCCTGCACATTTGGCCTCTTTCACTGCTAGGATGTTGAGTTAACGCTTGCCAACTTGACAGATGCTGTCGCTTAGTGACTTTCACATTCCATTGTACTTGCCACTATTTTTCTTGATTGATTAATTAGCAACTATTTAGTTTAATTAATGCAGCAACTTAGCGCCTATAAATACTGTACATATTTTGTCTTAGCCATCATCAAATCATACGCCCCACAGTTCAGATCTCATTTCAGTGCATTCTAAGTCCTCAGAGTCACTAAGTGATACAGTCCTGCCGACTCTACCTCGCCAACTTTGTTTACTGACTTTTGTCTTATGGTGCCATACGGGCACATCGTTGCCAACATTTACGTTGCTAAAGTCCTTACCAACATCTAGCATCCTAGCACCTTGCAGGCTTTTGGTTTAGATCGCTAAGCAACCAGTTTATTTCTCTAAGTTCAAATCCCACTAAAAAGACTAGGCTTCTGGGACCCTGCCCAGAACTCTCTTAACACTAGCAACCGCCCGACGCTACTCATTCATGAGGCACTAAGTTTACCATCTACCAGGACAGTGCTTAGCAACTTTTGGGCATCTTCATCGGCCACACTATGACTCACGGTTGCTGCCCCACCTTGGAAAACTATATCTGGCAAGGACGCATTTGCAGGGCTGCCAATGGCAAAGTAGTACTCTCCTCTAGCACTATCATACCTCATACCTAACTATCCTGAACTCAAGTCCTATCAAGAGCACGTGGATGAATGGCACTGACAGAACCCTGGCAACCTAGTGACTGGCACCCTTACCAGCAATGCTAACCCCGATGCGGAACAGGCACTATAGCAACAAATAGTACTGGAGGTAATGCACCTGGACACAATTAGCAACAACAGCAATCTCATCAAGGACGCTTGTATTGAAACCTTGGAACACAAACTGGCTATTTGATGGTGTTGAAATCAAGAAACCAAAGTAGCCATTAATAGGTTACCGACCCTTAGCGCTACCCTCTACTGATTTGTCTGTACCTACTGCCACCACTCTAGCATCCATTCCAATGCCACCAGCCACCCCTGCTGTTTCTAACTTAGTCGCCAGGTCTATTGCCCCCATGTCAGACGCTACTGCCTCAGCTCCACCGCTTCTGCACCTATACTCTGGTCTTCCTGCACATTATACCACTCCAGCCCAACATAACTTTGCCACATCCAACAAGCAACCTGAAGGAGGCTACCAACCAACTGTCCCCATATACAATATTGAAAAATCAAACCACGTATTCAGCTGCATCATGAAGACACCTGTAACCTTATCAGTAGAGGAACTCTGCAGTATAGCACCCAACGTCAGAAACCAGGTCAAAACAGTGGTAACCCCCAAGTGTACCTTATAGGCCACTGTCCAAGATGCTCCCAACATTGACAACGCGCTGCCAGGATTTTCACTTGCTACTAACCCCTTGCTAAACAACACCAACGCCAACCACCAACTCACTAATGCCACCTCAATAGACCCTGTGGAGACTTATATCCAGTTGCTAGCGCCAGGAGAAGACCCAGCCATACTGACAGTCACCCAGGACTCACACACTATCCAATCAATCATGCTTATTGTCGACAGTCACCAGGAGATAGAAGCCATAATAGACAGCGGCTCCCAGATCATTTTGATGTTGGCAGAAGTTGCCAACAACTTAGGCCTCATCTATGATCCCAGTATAGTCCTAAACATGCAGAGCACTAACGGCACAATAGATAAGTTGCTGGGACTCACCAAGAACGTGCTGTGCATCATTGGCAACCTTACGTTTCACTTGCAGATCCACATACTTTGTTCACCCGCTTACAACATACTCCTTGGCCAACCCTTTGATGTATTAGCATGCTCTATAGTCAAAACTCTATCTGATGACAAAACCACTCTGACAATTAGCAACCCCAACACTGGTGTCTGCTACACAGTGCCGACCTTCCCTAGAGGTCGTCAGAAAGAGAAACTTGCCAAAGCCCCAATGTTTACCAACCAGTACTCAGAACAGCCTCACTCACGTTTCCATCCACCATCAAGAAGGTGATTGGCAACAATCATGAAGGTGTAGCGCTCACGCTGGACTATGACCATCGTAGTGGCCTTAAAAAATTTTGTTTCTACTGCCTCTCTTGACTCCAAAGTACTCTTGCCTTCTTATGACCCTAGCGCTAATACATCCAATACCAGTACCACTGCTACCAACTATCAGAAACTTACTAACTCCTCTCTTGCCTACCTGTACTTTACTGCATCCAATCATTTTGCTAAATTTGCCTCCTCTGATATGTATCTTGAAACTTTACCCAATTCCTCTCACCCTGCAATTCTTGGACTTTCCAAAGCTAACGCTAGCGCTAGCAACCCATCACTTATGTTACCCACCGCCTCCACCTTTGCCACTGCTAATGCTACTAAATGCAAAGGTGTATAGATTAAAAAGAAATATAAGCCCGTAGCACTCAAAATCAAGCCTGTTGCCAGTACTGTCTCCAAGAACTTCCAAATCAAACAAAATATCATTGGCGACCCACTTGCCGACATGCCAACATTGACCCCAAATCCACTGCCATTTTAACTAACAGGTTGCTTTACCGAGGAATGCCAGAAACAGTTCATTAGCAACTACAATACTGGTTTCCTCACAACCCCCAAATTAAACATGCTTACCAACCTCATGTCCAAACAGAACCAAGCATTTGCCTAGGAGGACTCTGAGCAAGGTAGCTTCCATACTGACTTCTTCCTGCCTGTTATCATATTGACCATTCCTCACATACCCTGGACTGAACACAACTACCCCATACTGCCTAGACTTGAAGCCGAGGTCTGCCAAATATTCCGCAGCAAAATCAAGGCTGGCATCTATGAGCCCTCCAATAGCGCTTACCGCTCCAGCTAGTTTTGTGTCCTCAAGAAGAATGGTAACCTTTGCATTGTTCATAGTCTTGAGCTGCTAAATAAGGTCACTATACAACACTCTGGCATTCCACTCTTTCCTGACCACATTGCCAAGTCTTTTGCTGGTAGGATCTGTGGCGCCACCCTTGACCTCTATGTCGGCTACAATGAGCAACTCATCCATCCTTCTTCACGTGACCTCACTACTTTCCAGATACCCGGCGCCTTGCAACTAGTCACCTTGCCGATGGGTTGGACCAACTCAGTACCAATTTTCCATGACGATGTCAACTATATCCTTCAACTCAAAATCCCCAAATTTATGCAAAGCTTCATTGATGACGTAGGTGCTAAGAGTCCCAAAGATTGGTGACTCATAGACGGTCTCTCAGCAACTTACTCTGACAACTCCAGTGTTTGCTTAGTGCTATGGAATTTCTTCCAGCTACTTAACTGCATCCTTCAGCGCATGAAGTATAGTGACCATACATTCTCTGGGCATAAGCTAGTATTCTGTGCCCCATGCTTCAAGATCCTTGGTCACATCTGCATGCCTAGCAGCTGTGTTTCCAACAAGTTGCGTTTAGCCCTGTTAGATCGCTAGAATGTATGCCATGATTTTTCAAAGGTACGTGCCTTCCTGGAAACTGTTGGCATCCTCTGCATCTTCATCAAGAACTTTGCCCATTGCACCCACCACCTTATCCACCTCACATGCGCTAACGCCCTCTTTGAATTTGGTTCTGAGCAAGTTGCCACTTAATGAGACTTAGTGAAGGCGCTACATGAAGCCCAGCCCCTTGTTCCCATCAACTACTAGTCACCAAACCCCATTATCCTGACAGTTGACACCTCTTGCATTGCAGTCAGCTTCTTCTTGTGTCAGTGCCTTAGTAACAATTAGAAACAGAGGTGCTACAACCATTTTGGGTCAATCACACTAAACAACAGAGAGTCATGCTATAGCCAGGCCAAGTTAGAACTCTATGGCCTCTTTAAGGCCTTTCAGATGCTAAGAATGTATCTTATTGGCGTACAAAACCTCATTGTAGAAGTGGATGCTAAGTACATCAAAGGTATGCTACAGAATCCTGACATACAGCTGTAAAGGGACGCTCTATCATGGAAAGCCAAGCAGATGCATCAACCACTCAAGTTGACCACCAAGTGGGGCAAGTGTTGAGCGAGCACAGTGACAAGCAACTGGCAGACAAGAAGGCAGGCCATCAACAAGGGGTGGAGCAGGAGGGCAAGAGCAGAAGGCAAAGTCATCACTGAGGAGCTCATAGTTATGCTAATGTGTAGACCCAGAAGCAATGCTATTGCTAGGACTGGGGATGTTCCATCCACCAGTCCTACTTATATACTACATTGGATACACTATAACTATGGTATATTGACTAATAGGGCTGGTATGTACTAAGCACTAATGAGTAAGCAACAGTCAGCATGAGTAAGCCAGCCAATGGCATAAAGGCCTGCCGGCAAGTAGAGTGGGTCCAAAGACCAGCTGACCTGCTAAGTGTCAATGCCAAGACAGGTATGGAGCAGGATAGGGCCGGAGCGGT
>QLOM01010260.1:0-12325 GCA_003313785.1 Termitomyces sp. MG148
TGGTCGTTGTTTTGTGACCTAGCCCAGAGTACTCTTGCCACAGCATCAACCCCACGGGCACTGCTTACGCCGCTCAGCTCCTGTGACAATTCTTCATCAACGGCATTACTGCAGGAATCAATTACAGCACAATAGGAGTCGCGTCGAGATTCGTATCGACCGTATCCTGTGTTCCATAGACGGGCCTGTTCGCGATTCCTCAGCAGTGATTCTTCGCGCATGTTTATCAGTTCCAATGCAGTGTCCAGTCCAAGCGCCTGGACATCGTTTACTGAAAGGCTCTCCTGGCGATTTAAGAAGTTGAGATATCCATTTTGTAGCCATGTCTGGATTCCATATTCTCGGGCGAGAGCTATTTTCGAAAGCCACGGCTGAGCATCTAGAGCCGTTATGGCAGTCTCACGGATATCAAGCATCATCCACTTGGACGCAAGTTTTAGAACGGAGATCCATTCATCTGCGGTCATAGCTGGCTGGTTTGGTAAGTATCTGCCGTCTTGTCAATCAGAGGCGATGATTTGATTATTCTAAAAGCTAGAAGAAACCCACAGTGGATAAAGAAACTTGAGAAATGCCTGTAAATCAGTTTTTCCAACATCATCGAGTTTATACTGCGTCTCTTCATCCATGCCCCACATCCAATTAAATTGACCCTTATATCGCATAAAGTGATACTTTGGGACCACAAACACACAACCTTCGACCTGTGCAGGTTCTAATTGTGGTAGGTACAGTTCAGAGGATTCTTCCTACCAACAGCTTCACAAATCCCAGGTAGTATTTCCCATCCTTTAAATGTTCAGACTGTTGCAAGATTTCTCCTTGATTAGAATCGGTAGGTTCGGATTCGTCACCTGCAACTATCGATTCCTCTTCAGCATCAGTCAGAAGGACCGGAGTTCCATTTGGGTTATCCATGGTATCGTTATTGCGAATCGGGTTGTGTCGGGTCTGTGTAAGTTCGGTCGAAGTTGGCTTTGAGCTTTGGCGCCTATTCCACAGCTGCTTACAAGAGGTTCCAGCATGTCATGCGATTGTCTCATGGTGCAAAAAAAACCCATCCCGGGCGCTAGCTAGCATGTTAATCCTTGAACAAAATGTCACCGAAATGCCCACCAGCTGGCTACAAAGAAATTCTGCGATTGGGAGAGCTCAAAACTAAATGGACAACATTCTCGAAAGATACTCGATGAGCTCGTGTGTAGATCGCCTAATAGGCTAGTCCCGGGAACGGCCGGTTATTTATTTCTCCATATTGGATTCCTTTCGGCCGTAATTACTTAGAATTTTAATCTCCACCGGACTCTTCTCAACCTATCTCTGTCCTTCTCTTCTAAGAATTGGAGTCTTACCATGCCTTGAACAACACTGACGTCGACCCTGTCGCCTTCCCATCCTTGCTTATCTCGAGACCATCCTCCAAGTTCGCCTACAAAGTAACTTCTCGCGGTGGCTGTTTCATTCATGATTATGGCTTTGTCGAAGAATCCTCGAGAAAGGGACACGTGCAAATCCAAATCCCCAGCAACAACTGAAATCGTTACAAGGCCGCGAAATGATTTTGGTATGTGGATGGCATGATAGCCGTCAATCCCTGACGCACTCAAATGAAAGGCTGGTCGTGGATGTTCAGAAGTGCACTACGAGGCATCGTTAGTTATCTACCTTTTGCCCGACCTGCGACTCATGAACTCACGATCTTTGCAATCAGAGGAAATGTGGTGCCTTTACTTCCTTTGATTTTTAAATCAAGCGTTGTTTGCATCGTATCGTTATTTGCTCCAAGCTCTCCAACAAGGAATATATGGACATCGATCCCTCCATTTTCGACTTCTAACCTTAAATTCTTGCGGTATCTATTTCCTTCGTCTCTCCCATTTACAGCGGCTTGAGACAGCAATGCAGGCGGAATGTGAAGATATGGATTCACCGTATAGTTTCCCGTAATCGAGGCGCTACCTTTGCAAAAGGAGAATGCTCGTCTTTTCGCCGTGCTTTTTCTTGAGAGTGAGACGTAGTTGGTTGGGTTGAGCCTTGTATCAGTGGAACGCCGTAGCATGGTTCGACCGAGAGGTGGTACTATGGCATCGGTCGTCGGTTCAGGGTCGCCTGTGATGCTGATGGACGTTCCACGAACGTAATAATAATATCGTAAGTTTTCTGGCAATGTGGCCGAGTCACTGTAAGGTAAGGAGGTAAGACGTCGGCGGGGGACGTTGGTTTGCTCTGGTACACCTTCGTGGAAGTGTACCTCTGAACGTCGGGGTGTTTCGCTCGCGTTCGATGCTCTAGGTGGCGAGGGAAAAGGTAGAGATCGTGCTGACACCATATCGTCATTTGAAACGCTGCCACGAGTCTCAAAGGACTGTATAGGCGAAATTTCAATGGAGTAGCCTGGGGGTGCAGAACTGTGTTCATCCTCAGAGGATACCATGTGAGAGTTGTGGGACGTTCGGTTCATCCAGATACGTCCCCGTTGCTAAGAATTTTTGTTACGTAAAGGTAAGGCAATATACACCTCGAGGGATGGAAGTATTGAGCCGTTTTAGCTTCGTCAAGTCGGTTCTGTGCTTTTGAGGAAGGCTACGAACCCACTTGAGTAATAGTAATATCTCTCGTAATGGTATCTATCTTTCTGAAAGTAAACAAGAAATACTAATTCACCTTGCGAGTTGTTCAAATCCCGTTTCAAATCATTGTGTTTCTTGTTCCGTGGACTTTTGAAGGTGACTCCAGGGCTTACACTGATTTGAAGACATCATGCAGGCGGAAACCAAATCTCTGTTAGTTTTCAACGAATCAATTATTATCGCTTGACTCAATTATCACTAGTCTGGTACTCGCTGACTGGAGCGTAAGGTCAGCTCAAGAACAGTGAAAAGTCAGAAGTTAGCATGCCTTGTAACCTCTTCCATCTGCTCTTGCCGCAAAATTGAGCCCCAACCTTTGCCCCTTCGGTAGTGAGCAAGAGACCGTTAGAGCTTATCCTTTACCAAGCCGTAAAAAAATGAAAAATCTTCATCAGGAAACTCTTACATGAATGTGCCATCGCTATCCTCCGAGATCCTCCAGGGTTTGGGGAATCCACCTGTAAAGATAATTTCTCCTTGAGGTGGTCCAGACGAGATCATGGACAAGCCAAGGCACTGGTGAAACGCGATATTCACAATCTGGTAGTCCATGCCATCCTGTATAACCCGCCACTTGATGGCAGAGTCAATGATCAGATTTTTGTATCAGAAGAAAGAACACACAGAGAGATACCTTTTGGCTGTTTGAATTCGTGTTGTTAGTGAGAACAACTGAGATATTACTTGTATTAGTGGATCCTATTATTATATACCACAATGAGCCTCACGCTTTAACTCCCCACAATCGTCGATAACTCCCAACGCCTGGTCATTCTGGTCGAAAAACTGAAAGACCTTCATTGGACAAGTTCAGGAGAAAGGTAGGGTTGATGATGAGCAATATGGCCTATAAGGGATAGTAGCCTTTATATACCAAGGTGTTTCGGCAAATACACATTTGTATTGTAACACGATCATATATTTCTGTGGTACCCTCCATGATTCCCTATCCCAGTTCTATCGATTACCTGAAGAGTCTACCCATGTGACAGGCGAAGGCTGCTGTGACAGTCAGGTTTACGATTACTCACCGGTGATTGCCGGTTTCAACTCAGCCGTTGTCGAGCAGGAAACCTTAGGTGAGAGGAAAAATTCCGTTACTGTCCTCGGCCGTTCTGACTGCTGTTTGACTCGCTGGCAGCTGCCGCAAGCAACGCTTACAGGAGCTTTGTTCGAAGCCAGAAGATGAAACATGTCATGCCTCTTCACCTGACGCATTTATCTCATGATACCACAGAGACCATCAATACAACCTTGCTTCGCAAGACGTGCGCGACTGATGTATACTGTATGAGTATCCTCCGTCCTTAACTATACATTAATATGACTAGCCACAGAGATATTACAACATCCCCAAGGGAAGTAAAGGATTAGTGAGTTAGGAGCATAACTACAGGATGGAGAACCTCACCGATCAATCGAGTTTGTCAATCTCGAAATCCCGAACATCGAGTTCCGCAAAATCTCGAGCATCAACTTCAGAATCGCGGGCATCAAGTTCTTCCTCGAGGCTCCGGGCGTCAATCTCCTCCACAAAATCACGTTCGACAAGTAGATTTCCCAAGTCACGACGGAGGATCTCGAGCTCCTCGTCCCATCCACGCTCGATGAGATGCTGTTCTAGGTCACGAAGGAAGAGCCTGAGGTCCTCCTGCTCATCGAGTGCACGTTTTCCGCTAGCCAATTTATTATATGCGTTCACCCACGTCCCTGCGTGTTGTGCCACAGCCTTTCCTCCTCCTGCAGCCTGTACAGCGATTTTCCCGAAAGTTTTGAGCTTGTGCCCCAGATTTTTCAAATTCACTTTTCGTTCTTCGATGTCTCGCCGACCGTGCTGAGCAGCATTGATAAACTCCGCGGCATGGGTGAGGCCCTTGCTGACTCCCTTAGCGATGCGTGCGAGGGAAACCTTTGGTGTTGGCGAGGCAGAGACGAGAGTAGCACTCCCGAGCCAGGCGACGACGACGATAGTGGTGGAGAATTTCATGATGCGTTAACGGAATGGAAGAGTGTTGTGGATGCAGAGATTTCAGACCAGCTGAAAGTTGGGATATTTCATCGCCAGTTCTCAATTTATGAGTTCGAGAAGGCTTAGATTTAGAAACGGCTGGATGTTTCTACCCTATGAAACCAACCTTTGAAGGGAAACAGATTGATGGTCTCACACAGTAACGTTTCCCATGATCTTTCGTGAGATCCGGGCAAGTACTACCCCAAATCACCCATGCTATGAAAAGACACTCAAGATACGTCTATTACCTGGATCAATCATCTCAAAGTCGCGATCACGCTGATCAGTTGGCATGTGCAGCCCGGTATAGTATCATCTTTTTCATCAGTAACACTAAGATTTCGTCGCTGTCAGATGAAATTCAGGAGCTCCAAGGTACCGTCTGAGCATGTAATCATCGTTAAAAGTCGGAATATTTTTATGATCTCTGCATTGGACGCCAATTGCAGTGTTATCTTACGGAGGTTTTCCGGTTGGTGTTTCATCTTCCTGTGTTCAAACTTCAAAAATTACAGTATTCGCACGGCGTTTCCCGAACAAGAAATGAGATTTGCATCGTGTTTATGTAAAAATTTCGGCTCAATAAGGCATCGGGACTTTCCGACAGGGAAGGTGCGTGGTTGCCTTCTACACTCATGCGTGGACCTCCGCGGGTATTACCACCAACCAGCCAACCAACCATGTCAATTGTGTCCCTGCAGCTGTTCAAGTAAATATGTTTTCTTCCTTTGGATTGACTTGTATCGTTCTGAGGGAAGAGCTGGAGTGGTAGCAGGACGTTAGATCTGAACCTCAAGCCAACGGGGGCGAAACAGAAGCAGACCAAGTGGTGGTAAGCATTCTGGCATGATGATTATGTCTACTGTACATATATGCCCATGGTCTCATTTCCCAACAGACACTGATGGTGAAGTGGTTATCATGCTTGCCTTCCACATTTGGTTTAGCAAGCGGCAGGGGTTCGATTCCCCTTCAGTGTATTACGTAGAACGAGACTTTTTTCCGATGGGGTACATTGAGAGCAAAAGCAAAAGTTGGAGAAATTTTCTTCACAGTTGCAAGGGAGGGTATGGACCAATATACATTCTATTTCTAATCTCTACAAAGTCTTTGCAACGACATCCAAAGCCTGACTCAAATCCGCCAGCAAATCCTCAACATCCTCAACGCCGACACTAAGTCTGATCAGATTGTCACCGATGCCGAGCACGCTCCTCTCTTCTTCTGGGACACTGCCATGCGTCATCTTCGCGGGATGCTCTGCCAGACTCTCAATACCGCCGAGACTCTCCGCAAGTGTAAACAGCTTCGTGGCAATCAAGAACGTCTCGGCGGCGGCGAAGCCCCCTCTAATCCTAAACGCGAGCATGCCGCCATATGGGACGCCGCCCTTGATGGCGGCGGCGGGGAGGGCGTCGACCCAGCGGCGGGTATGGGGGGAGAGGCTGGCGAGGGCGCGTGCGTGTCGGGGGTGGGCGTGAAGGCCAGGGTAGAGGACGTCGAGGACTACGTCTGTGCGTGCCTCGAGTAAGCGTGCGACAGCGAGGGCATTGAGCCCATGAGCCTGCATGCGCAGGTGGAGGGTCTTGGCGCCACGCTGGGCAAGCCAGCAGTCGTGTGGACTTGGGACGGCACCTGAGGCGTTTTGCAGGAACTTGAGGGCAGTATACAGCGGGGTTTGGTGCGGCGGGAGGATGAGCGCACCCATGAGGACGTCGGAGTGGCCGTTGATGTATTTAGTGAGGGAGTGGAGGACGATGTCGGCGCCGAGGAGGAGCGGCGAGGAGAAGTAGGGGGAAAGAAAAGTGTTGTCAACGAGGAGGAGAGGTGCGGAGGGATGCGAGTGGAGGAGGGAGGCAAGACGAGGGATGTCAACGAGGCGGAAAGTCGGATTGGTGGGCGATTCGACCCAGACGAGCTGTGGCGCATGTGGCGTCAGGCGAGCATGGACAGAGGGAAAACAAACCAACCTTGGTGTTTGGGCGGATAGCAGCGAGGACGGCCTCGTCGTCTGCGTTCTCGAGATCGAGGAATGTCGTCTCGAGGCCCTGGATGGGCGCAGCAACCTTGGTCATGTAGCGGAAGGTGCCGCCGTAGACATCGTTGACGCTGATTATGTGGGCATTGGTGCCGAGGGACTGGAGGACAGCCGCGGTCGCCGCGGAGCCCGACGCAAAGGCGAGTGCACGTGCGCCGCCCGCCTCGAGGGACGCAAGTGTCTGCTCAAAGGCGTCGCGGTTCGGATTGCCAGAGCGCGAGTATTCGAAACCCTACAGAACGTGAGAAGGCGCAAACAGGCACAAGCTGGAACACGGACCTTGTGCACGCCAATTGCGTCCTGCTTGAACGTAGTGCTGAGCGAGATGGGCGGGATCACAGCACCAGTCTCGCTGTTCGCAGATGAACCAACGTGGATCGCTCGTGTGCCAAATCCGAGCGGCTTGCGAGTGTGGCCATTCGAGAGCGACATGGTTGTGATTGTGAATCCATCGCTGGCGTACAAGTGAATTACATTTAAAGGTGGCAGATGGCGAAATAATGTTATCAACCGAGTCACGTGTCAACAAGTTCCGGGGGTATGACTCAGCGGCAGGAGCTCACCCAAGCTGAAGCTTGAGCCTATCATCCATCGATGTCTCTTTAACTACCGAGTGAGCCATGCGCAGATTTTTGATACCTACAGGGGTACATCGTTTTGGGACCCCACAAGGCATATCCATATCTTTCCATCGTTGGAAATTCGCTATTATTCAGATGTTCCCTGTCCTTTCGGATGAGAGGTCCTGTAATTCGGCCTACGTGTCGCCCTTGCAGAGATTGTGAATTCCAGCACCGTGCGTATCCCGACATGAGCTGGACTAGGGGCGCTTTTCCCTAGGGTGAAGAGAAATTTCTTCGGCCATAGGCAGGTCTTCTGAGTCGTTTGAGGTGTGAAACCTAGACCAAGCCTCACAAAGAATCGCTTCAAGGAATGACGTATTTGCCAGCTGCTCAGCCAAAATCAAAACCTCACCGGATACATGTATGTACATAGCAGGCACATCCACCAGTCGCGGATCATCTGACCACTGTGATGCCATTCCGAAGCTTCATATCTTCTTGAGACGTGGACGATCCTCTCCTCAATTACAATTCCTGTCTGACAATTCTTTAGGCCTAACTTCTTACGCAACTTGACAATTTGTTCGGAGCAGGGGTGGAGCATTTCTGGTCTGCAGCTAAATAGCCATCGACCTTCTGTTTCAACGAGAACAGGGCTGACAATGTAATTCATCTACTCAACAGCATGTATGCATATCGTACCATCAAAGGAACGAAAAGTATCTACGTACCACAAGCATGTATGACACCAATCCTTTTTTTACATTATTGTGCCTGACGCAGGCGCTTAGCGCCCATGTTTCACGTTACTAGCGACAGGAGCCACGACTATAGAGCTGTGGGTGCTATGTCCCTCGCTACACGGAGAAACAACCAGCCGGTGCTTCCAAGCACCATTCCATACAAATCCTTTGGCGCGCGTGGAGGTATTATGTTGAGAAACGGTAGGAGACAAATGTATCATCAAGCTCCCCATTGTTATGATAACTCAGTCAGCATCGGGTATATGATATAGGAAAACGTATAGCAAGGGAATGTTTCTGGTGACTGCTTGTATTCTTAGCACAAATCGTCGACATACGGCATCAGTAAAACGGTAGCATTGGTAATTGGCAAGGAAAAATAATTCACAGTCCCCATATTCCGGACCTCAGTTTATCGTTTGGAATTTACTTGAGATTGGATGGAAATCCAAGTCATAAGATACGATGAGCATTGCATTCCTCACCTAAGCATTAGACCTGTCTATCATTATACATGTCAGGAGACATTATTTGGAAAGCCTTATTCGAGGGAAAGTGATTCAAAATACCCATATCCTTTACATGTGACCATTCTGGGATATCCTTTATGGTCTAAGAAAACAAAGTTTTCATTTTGGAATTCCCTTATATGTTTTAGATTGGTTTCAGATATTTTAATAACTCTTAGTTAAACAATGGGTCACAATGGGTCATACTTGTACGAACTAATCCAATCAAAACTACATTAGTCCTAGTCTCCTTTTTCAGCAGGTCCAATGCCATATTTGTCCGAGTATCGGAGCAACTGTTTTGCTGATGGCTCCTACCCACACTGATTTCCCGCCACACAGCTCAACGTTTGTTTCTACATGGTCAACATGCTACACAGATTGCCAACGTTTCAGAGCATCATCTCCGTGCCGTGCCATACGGCTCAAGACTTGTTTCTGGATTATAAGTTTTTGGATCTCAAACACAGTCTTTCCTTAAATTCAAGCCATGGAGCCGTGGATGGGATATTCACCAGCATTGACCTACAAGATGTCTAGCAACATTGTAGAAGCCGCATTCATCCTCCCCGATATTCTTGCAGAATGGCCATGGAAGCGTACTATTAATCCGCACTCGAGCTCTGAGATGAAGGCGGAATCATCGGAATGGATCAATAATTTTACATCCACACCTCATATGCGACGAGCAATTACCAATGGCGACTTTGGTAAGTTCCACTTCCCGGTTCTGCTATTAAATAATTTTGTCCACTCATTTTGCTCATCAGGCTTACTTTGCTTTTTGGCGTATCCTCTGGAGAATAAAGGTATGTTGTCTCTCTTTCTCTACTATCCGCATATCTGACTAAGCACCTGGTATGCAGATGTCCTTCGTGTGGCCTGTGATTACATGAACCTGCTTTTTCTGCTCGATGAACAGTCGGACCTCATGACACCTCCTGAGGCCCAGCAATTTGCCGTCGCACTACTGGAAACAGTATGCAACCCTGATAAGACAAGGCCAGCTCATGAAAATGTTCTTGTAGAGGCTCTTCGACAGTAAGTTTTGGCTTTACTTGCTTACTGTAAAAACTGAGCATTATTTTGACCTGATGATAGAGTGTGGAAGTCGATATCAAAGGTTGCATCGCTTGCTGCACGCCGTCGACTCATCAAAAGCCTTGAGAGTTGTACTGCCGCGATTGCACAACAAGCTCAAGATCGTGCTCTGGATTATATCAGAGGCATTGACGAGTATCTGCCTGTCCGCCGTGAAACAATTGGAGCAAATCCGGCATTGATTATCTTGGAATTTCAATTAAATCTTCCAGATCAATTCTTTGAAGATACTGTCATTCAGAGACTCAACAATGCCTGTGTTGATCTCATCGTTCTCAGCAATGTAAACTCCCTACCTCTCCCTTGTTTGTTTATCGCTCATTTATGGTTTCATCTAGGACCTTTATTCTTACAATGTAGAGCAAGCTCGCGGTGACGAAGGCCACAACATCATCACTATTCTGATGCGACATAAACATTTCACTTTGAATGAAGCAGTGGCGTGGATTGGTAACCATGCTTCGAAGTGTGTGCACAATTTCCTGAACGACCTCAGCCATGTTCCATATTTTGGGGAAGAATATCAGGCTGATGTGGAACGCTACTTGGATGGCTTGGGTAACTGGATTAGGGGACATGATTGTTGGAACTTTGAGAGTGGTAGATACTTTGGGATGGAGGGGTTGAATATTCAGCAAAATCGAAAGGTTGTCCTGCTTCCTCAATAATGGTTAGTGTCAAGTATTGAAGTTTCTGATACCATTCTGATCCAGTTGTCAGACCAGTCATCTTGAAACTTTAGCATAGTTTTCACATTGTTTTGTTATCCCTACATTTTGATTGCCAGCTATCTACATTTCTGAGTCATAGTAGTACTGTAGTATTTTAATGAGCTGTTCACCAGCATGATTTGATAGACCCCTTAAATAGTGGTATACTCTAGATCCTTGTTCACATTTACTACCTCTTATATTATATTTTGTCTAAAATTTTGGTGTTTTTGGTGTAAGGCATCCAAAACTAATACTAGAATATTGGAGTGTGCTTCCAAACACTCAGAGGTATTCAAACACATTCTCTTGACAGAGGCTTATGGAACATGTTTGTAACGAGCACAGTGCATAATAAAATGCTTTTTTTCATGAAAGTGTAAAATCTAGCCATTTTGTTTCCGCACCCTCGTTCTCTTCACATATGATCTTCAAACTTGTCAATGTGCCTGCTTGAGCAAAAGCTGTTTTTGTTTTACAACAGAGCAAAAATTGTGTTTTCTGAGAGCATTTCACACTATCTGAGGTGTGACAGGAGAGGAAGGAATGTTGATGGAATAGGTTGGCTGGACAGTATTCTCAAGCTTCTGATAGTGATGCTGAATAATTGACTGCTTGTCACTGAGATGAGAACTTGGATGGACAATTACCATTGCTGATTTTCTTGTCAAAATCTGCCTTCTTGATTCTGCCAATGCCTCAGACCAATTCTAAACTGGATTTATAGACTGTATTCCTCCTTGAGAAGAGAAGAGAAATGAATAGTGATTGTTAAAACCTGCAATCATCATCTTCATAACAATGCAACAGCACCATCATCCTTGACATCTTCCCATATTGGCCCTGACCTTTTGGTCTTCACTGTTTCATACTCTCTATTTTCATATTATATATATATGACCTACCATATGTCACGACCCACCCCCAGGCCTGAGCCCCGGGCCCGGGACCACACCACACACCCCGGCAAACACCCCTCGCACGACCTCGACTCGGGACAAACTCCACAAACACCCAACACGGCCATCACGTCATACCCTGGTCGACCCTGACGTTCTCCCTGGACACCCCACGGACACTACCGACGACCCCCGGGGATTCCCGGCGTGACGGCACGGCGACCCACACAGCATCCGACGCATCACGCATCATTCAACGCATCATGCATGATTGCTTCATGCCATGCATCATGCCACGCATCATGCATTGCCCTGCGCATCAACCCACGCATCATGCTTCATCCCGCATCAACTCCTGCATCATGCCTCATTGCGTCCTCTTGTTGCGCCACGTCTTCCCTTGCGCGGCGCCACTGCGACTCCCAAAGCAACGGCGCCACTCCCATCCGACACCCGCAGTTTTCCTTTGTCCTCCTAGGCGCTCCGGGACACCACCAGAGCCCCGGAGCCGCCCCCAGACCCAGAACCGGGACCCTGGACCTGCCTCATCGTGTAGTCAGTATATAAGCCCCTCCGTAGCACTAAGTACGGTAGTCTTGATATTGCCCATACTCTCCGGTTTTCCTCTTGTATCGCTCCGGCCTTGTAACTTCGCCTTGTACTCGTCTCCACTCTATAGTCTCGTACTCGTCTCCATTTCTATAGTCCGTATTTGTCTCTACTCTCTCGTCTTGTATCTGTCCATTGTCTCTATCTACTCTCTTAATTCCATCCTCTTTGCTCATCCGTCTCTTTCCTCCGTCCCAGCCTCTGTCTCAAGTTTCTTCTTCCCTTCCCTTCTTGTATTCCGATCTCTTATCTTATCCGGCCCGCATTCTCCGCTCCTCTGAGTTTGGTTCCGCACCTGTCAAACTCTAAATTGCCTATGCGTCTATCAGTCCCTTGATTTCCCTGGATAGTTCGCCGCCGGCACGCCACCCATCGCGCCGCCTAACCCAAACTTCCTCCAGTAGAACCTTCTTGTCCGGTGCTCGCCCCTTGCTCACGCCAACCCCGGGACACTTTGTCTGATCTCCCCATGCTCCCGGCGCACGTCACCTCATCCCGGTGCCTTCCTCCGG
>QLOM01010261.1:0-22177 GCA_003313785.1 Termitomyces sp. MG148
TTACAGCGATAACGCAATCTACGACTTCTCCAAGAAGGCTGTCGAGAACGGTTTAGATATCTTCCGTGTCTTTGATTCTTTGAACTACATCGGTGCGTTTTCCGCTTCTCAAGAGTTTCACTTGTTGAAACTTTTTGATAGAGAACGTAAGTGATGAGATCTATGTATCATTTAGCAACTTGAATTTTCTTCCAGATGCGTCTTGGTATCGATGCTGCGAAGAAAGCAGGGGGTGTTGTTGAAGCTGTCGTTTGCTACAGCGGTGATTGCGCCAGCTCAAAGGAAACCAAGTATACCCTGCAGTACTACCTCGATTTCGTCCAGGAGCTTGTTGCGGAAGGCATTCATGTCCTTGGCGTGAAAGATATGGCCGGTCTCCTAAAACCTGAAGCCGCTAAACTGTGCGTCTCCGAGACTGATTTTGGACAAGTTAATGACGCGTTTACTTTCTTCCAGTCTCATCGGTGCTATCAGGAAGGCGCACCCAGATCTTCCCATTCATGTCCACTCTCATGACACTGCAGGCATTGCTGCTGCTAGCATGATTGCTGCAGCCGCTGCAGGCGCCGATGTTGTCGACGTCGCTATTGACAGTCAGTCTCTTTGTGTC
This sequence comes from Termitomyces sp. MG148, assembly GCA_003313785.1. Taxonomy (NCBI): domain Eukaryota; kingdom Fungi; phylum Basidiomycota; class Agaricomycetes; order Agaricales; family Lyophyllaceae; genus Termitomyces; species Termitomyces sp. MG148. The sequence continues at coordinate 611 of QLOM01010261.1, forward strand.
GTCGAAGGTGATTTTTTCCTGAAATATTGATCCTCAGGCATGTCTGGTTTGACATCTCAGCCTTCTATGGGCGCTGTGTGCATGGCTCTTGAACAAACAAAAATGGGAACCGGCATCCGGTATGAAGATATTCAGGCATTGAACCTTTATTGGAGTCAAGTTCGCATGCTCTACTCATGTTTCGAGGCCAACGTAAGGGCCTCTGACTCTAGCGTGTTTGACCATGAGATGCCGGGAGGACAATATACGAATTTGATGGTGCGTGCCCTTCTAATAAGTATGCCTTTTCTGTTATTCATATATGATTTCTTTTGATAGTTCCAGGCATCCCAACTTGGTCTTGGTACACAGTGGACTGGTATGCAACCGGTAATTTCCACGCATCAATAGCATTGACACTATTTATTACAGAAATAAAACAGAAATACATCGAAGCTAATGAACTGGTACGCTTTATTTTCCTTTGATATAACACTGTCTCAACTTTTTGCGTCAGTGCGGCAATATAATCAAGGTAGCGTATTTACAGAATAATGAGGGCAATGTTTATGATAACAACAATTTCACGCAGGTCACGCCTTCGTCCAAAGTTGTAGGAGATTTCGCACAGTGGATGACATCCAACTCCTTCACCAAGAAAGACGTTATCGATCGTGCTGAGTCCCTAGACTTCCCGTCTTCTGTGGTGGAATTCTTCCAGGGCTACCTCGGACAGCCTGTGGGAGGATTCCCAGAACCTCTTCGTTCGAAAATCATCAGGAACAAACAGAGAATCGATGGTCGTCCCGGTGCGACTATGGAACCTCTGGACTTTAAGAAGATCAAGGCGGAGTTACGGAGTAAGTTTGGGAAACACATTACAGATACAGACGTCGCGTCCTATGTCATGTATCCGAAGGTATGTATCCTTCCTTGGACAATCTAAGCACGTTTTATTTGAAAACTTAACACATGTATCATATAGGTCTTCGAGGAGTATCAAGGCTTTATCGAGAAATATGGCGACCTTAGGTTGGTTATCTGCTGATGACTTCGTTAATCAATCTTTGATACCTCGTTAGCGTCGTTCCCACACGCTACTTCTTGGGACGTCCTGATATAGGAGAGGAGATGCACATTTCCATTGAGAAGGGCAAGACTCTGATCATTCGTCTCATGGCTGTTGGCCCCGTTGTCGAGGGACGGGCACAGCGCGACGTCTGGTTCGAAGTCAACGGCGAGGTATGGATATTTTTTGATCGAGCCGAGAGTTGACCATTTATAAACGGCTACCATGCAATCAGGTCCGACCGGTGGCAGTAGAAGATAAGAATTCAGCCGTAGAAACAGTGTCGCGGGAGAAGGCTACCAGTGATCCAGGTTCTGTTGGGGCTCCCATGTCAGGTGTAGTCGTGGAAGTTCGGGTGAAAGAAGGACAAGAAATCAAAAAGGGAGATCCACTTTGTGGTCAGTCTTCCTGTTTCTGTTGTAACAGTAACAATCAGCTGATGCAACAAATTTGTTACTTCTATCTATCAAGTACTGAGCGCGATGAAGGTAAGAAAGATACACACATCAATCTTGGCGATTTGGTTGATTGCTCTTGACAGATGGAATCCGCCGTTACGGCTCCCGTTTCTGGTCACATTAAGCGTGTTGTTGTTCAAGAAGGTAGAGTATCACGCTTCTGACACCAAATCTAACAAATTATTTATCATACTTTCAGGGGATTCAATCAATCAGGGAGACCTCACTGTGGAGATTGTTCACTAAGCAGGAAGCTTCATATTTTCTGTACAAAATAACTGTGTATCTTTTGTAACTAGAATGACTTTTCACCCGGGCAACCAAATTCGCACATTACTACAAGATATCATCATGCGAGAAGTGCTTGTGACAATCGTTTAAGCCTCAAAGCTTCAATATTTGATGATGTGTGTTTAACAAAGTCTCATTTTGAGTCAAAATACACTCAAGATCACTCGAGAAGGGAGTTGACAGCTTGCAAGCGGACAATACATTCTCCATGAATTTCTTCGACAATTTCCTTGGGCGAGGTGTCAAACAAACCTTGTAAAATCTCGGCATGACTTACCTTGGCAGGTTGTATTCTGCTGAGCAAACCGACACTCGCCCCAGCCCATGTAACGATGCGGTCAATGTCGCCTGTCTTCATGCCTTCTGCATAGTTACGTTGCAGATCTCTCACGCTGGTACCCTTTTCAAATTCATCCACAGTGCCTATATTTATGAGTCTCCTGATTGAGAAGGCCATGAGTTTGACTGACTATTGCGCAGACCACGGCCATCTATCCCTTTTGGCCAGCCAAGAGTATTGCGCGCATGATCAAATGCCAACGTACGTACGGATGATCCTGCAGGGGCTGAAATGAGTGCCTGGCGCTGAGATTCTAAGTACAAGCTTTCCGGTGACAGTAGAAAGCGTGTGCCAAGAACAGCCCCAGATGCTCCCAGCACGAGAAGGGACGCAAGTTGGGAACCGTTGACGATGCCACCAGCACCAAGAATAGGCGGTCCGTCTTTGGGAATTGTAGAAAGTATCTCAGACAAGAGAGTAAACAGTGGTGGCGCAGAACCTGAACCATGTCCTCCAGCTTCGATGCCTAAATCAACGTGTAAGACACGCGCAGGCAGGTCCAACGATGAAACCCGACCTTGAGCTATCACAATATCGGCCTTCCAGTCCTGGACTGCGACTAAGGCTTCTTGGACAGAGTTGACCTGAACAATAATCTTCGTGGTTCCAGGCTTACGCTCGGATTTACGAATGAAATCGATCCAAGAACAGAGCTGAGTACCGAAGGACAACCATACAGCCCGGACATTATTGTCGAGCGCGACTGACAACAAATCATGAGCAGCTACACCCGGGGTATCGAGCCGCCATCCAAGATAGCCGATACCAATGGGCAATTGAGAATTGGAGTCAATCCGTAACAGCGAGCGAGCTGTGTCAACCTCAAATTTTAATTCATTCAACGTTTGGTAGCCTTACCAATCCAATGAACAATGCTCTAGAGCTGCGGAGCGACAAGGCGCACCATACGCGATGAATCCAAGGCCACCTCCTTGCGTAACACGGGCAGCAAGCTCGCCTGGTATTTGGGCATGGTTAATAAAGTCTTTTGTTTTATGTGTTCACATACCTCCACTGGCTCCGGCCATTGGAGCACTTAGAAGGGGCGTTCGAATACCTGTAAATGTTTGTACAAGACTCATTCGAGGGCTTAGCAAGGATATGCACCAAGCAACTTAGTAAGCCTCGTGGTGAGACGGGACATAGGACAATTAGGAACGAAGCAACTCAAAACTTGAAAGTGTAAACCCAAGGTCGGCCGAATAAGTATTATGAATCCGTCTCGTCATTCAGCCACAGAGGTCAAGATTTGTTGTTGTTTGTAAAAATCGAGTTGACATTGACTGCATCGTTGAACCCTTCGAGCGTCGCCAACCATGGTAGGTTTTCATTCACCATCGCACATCTCACGATCTCACGATTAACCATTCTTTCAGCCTCCACCGAAATCAAAAGGAGGAAAAATGCTGAGTCTTATCAACTGGAGACTCAAAGTTACGATAAACGACGGACGCGCATTGACTGGCCAAATGCTCGCGTTTGATCGCCACATGAACCTAGTATTGGCCGACTGCGAGGAGTTTAGGCGAGTCAGACCTAAAAAAAAGGCAGGTGAAGAGACGGCACCCGAACAAGAAGTCAAAAGGACGTTGGGGCTGGTGATTTTGAGGGGAGAGACCGTTGTCAGTCTGAGCGTTGAGGGACCACCACCTGTGGTTGATGAAGACAAGAAGAATGCGGTATTTTTAATCTTTTCTTATGCCCTCATCGAATGTGAATATCAATTTCATAGCTTCCCGTTGGACCTGGTCGAGGTATGCCTGCAGGACGTGGTATGGGCATGATGCCTCCTTGTGCGTCGTATTTCATCGATTAACATTTAATGATTTATTGATGATTTCCCATTATAGTGGGTCCACCATCTCTTCAGAGACCGCCAATGCCATTCGCTCCTCCGGGTATGCCAGGACCTCCTCCTGGTTTCGCTAGACCCCCTGGATTCCCTCCAGGTATGCCATTCCCTCCACCGCCTCCAGGCTTCGGTGGACCTCCTCCCGGGTAAGTACTTGTTGATTCGACTAGTTGGTTTCTCGATTGACTGTTGTCCGTTCAGCTTCCAACCTCCGCAATAAGTGGAGATCTCCATTCTTAGTCTCTTTCTTTGTTTTCTTTTCTAGAGGAAAGTTTCCTGTAGAAGGAACTCTTACAAGGGCAGTGACATCTATGAGTGCGTGGTGTTGAAATACTTTGTAAGTTTGACGATGTGTTGTAGCTGACAGTCACAAACCATTTTGCCATTGAAATAAATTCTTTTACCTCGGCGAAAGAACTTCTGCACAAGCACTCTTTCTTATAATGTAGTCATTAGCTGAGCTGTGATGATAGGAAGACAATGCTTTTTGGAAGTTGCCCAGGCCTATGGAATCCAACAAGCAGAATTCATCAGCCTTTGCTACACTCAGCCAGGAATAGCACAGAATATTGGGTTAATGTTTCCATATAGTCCCATATATTGTTAGAAGTTGAACCCTTGTATCAACAGTTGTGTCAATTGTTGACAAAGGATAATAAATCATCATATTAAAAATATCCTCTAAAATTTTATAAGTCCAATCCCTCAGTGCTACATATGTTGCCATATATATTCTCAACTACATTCAGATCAATTTTTTCATTTGTTGAACAGGATCTACAAGTAAAATCATCTATTATATAGTTAGAATGAGGATCTACCATATGATCCACCCTGGTTCTAGACAAATATATCAGGTTTGAGCCTAGTCTCATAAATGCCAGGCATATACAAATCTCTCTGTGAACAACCATCAAAATCCCTTTTTCAGGCTGACAGCAGGTCCCAAATTCTGATATTTGGCCCAACCTTTCCAAACATTACTATTTTTAGTTGCAGTTTAGATTTTCTGTCAGCTGTCCTGGTTCAAATTCTTGACACAGAAGGCAGAGCTTCAAGCATTCGGTTGCCATGGTATGACAAGAAACTTGGTGAGCCGTCGAGAGTAAAAAAGTTCAACGAAGTCACGAGTTGACTAAAAATAGTAAAAATAGTAATGTTTGGCCGAAATATCAAAATTTGGGATTGTTTGTAATTATCATGCTAGTAAACTTTCATAACGCATGCATATGAGATGATATGAAGAGGGAATGGAATTCGGAACCCCGAATACAGCTCAGCACCTTCCTAGAATAGTACTTACTCTTGAAACAAATCAGACTGCGGTGTGCTTAGCTTATCAAATAAATAGTAAAAGCATCGGAAGCGAAGTTCATTCCGTCTACCATATAGGACAGGTCACCTCGGAGAACCGTCTCACGAGCTGTCAGAGTAGCATTCTCGGACAGTTGCTGAGGTCATTGACCGGCGATAATGACGCTCTACCATATTCCCGAGTCAAGCTTACCTCTCAGAGACACGTTCTGAATCTGATATCGTACTGAGAAGAACGTTAAAGTTAACCGTTAACCTACTTAATATTGGAATTTTGATCACGTTCTATCGCCTGTATCATGTAAGCTTGGTTTTCTGGCAAGTCTGGATTTTGCCTCTACCGGGTGAACTTGTTATTGCCTGTACGGTCGGCGCTGGTTCCGGATGACAATATCGTTCTTCGATTCCAAGAGTCCTATGCGCTCAACCGTCGATCGTTCTGTGAGACAAGCCTGCTGCGTCTGGTCACGCGGATGTACCCGTTCTAGGCCCGTGAAAAGAGCAGATGGACACCCACGTCCCCAATAGGACTTGGTATGTTACGACTTGGATACAGATGAAATTCTTCTTTGGACAAACGTTAAGAGGTACACAACCATCAGCCACCTTGATTGAGGCCAATTGATACGACGTACATCAGAAAACATGTCAACCGTGCGTAAATAAGGCTAAGTGATTTGAGAGTCCTTGCAGTCTTGCTACTGCTTATGGTGTTGGAGTCAAACTGTATTTGGTACGGACCCGAGTCGTGATCTTTTAGCAGTCAAGCCCATTCCACGATCCTGGTTTTTCTTTTACTGCATGGGGTCTGTTTCAAGACAGGGTGATGATGGGTAGCGATGCAGGTCCAGGTGTTGGGTGGTGCTGAACAACCTGCCGGCAGGGATTGTTGGAATGACTATACGAGGTGTTTGTACGACTTGAATAGGCAAGGTTCTCGGGGAGAACTTGGTGCTGAGTGTTATGAAGATACGAGTGGAGCCGCTGAGGGCGTAGCGAAAACACAATGAGAGAAGCTCTAGGATGCGTTTTAAACCAACACTGCGGTCCTCTTATTCCAAACGCGACAAGATCTTTTTGTGTGCAAAGGAACAACTTCTCAGAGTACAAGTTGTTCCCGCGAAGCACAGTTCCATTCCCATAATCCAAGGATAGATAGATAGAGGTGGGTACATATGCACTTCATGCTCCCAAGAATGGGACGTGGGCCTTTGTGAGCTGTTTCAGGATAGGAGCAAGGCAGAAGTCGAAGGACAGGGAACAAAGAAGACACACAAAATGGAAGGTAGGTCCCAAAGTCGAGGAATCAAGAAGTTTGATTGCTGAGAATAGCATTTGATCAGTATGATGGCTGGTAATGAGTTGCCTTTTTCAGGAGTGTGGTCATGTGGAGGTAAATTGGGGGTCCTCGTGCATTTGACTGGGAAGCACGAGATTTGAGAAGACAAGGCAGTTTGGGAGATGTAGTAATGTCAAGGCTTGTTTTGGCATGCAGGGATATTAATCTAGAGATAAACTGAACGGTCCGAGTACGGCATGATTGCAAGTTTTTGTTTCTCTCCTTGTGTTGCCTCTCACGTGTGGGACAAGAGTTGTACAATTCAATGTATGCTACGGATGACAGGTAATACAAATGAGTACAGGGGATGTATAGCTTACATGGTACGGCATCTAAAGTGGTATGCTATGAAATGAAAGTGTGAGACGGTAAGTATAGAAGGATGCGATGAGGGAGAAGGGAACAAGGAGCGTTAACGTTATGCCGAAAAGAAGATCATGGAGTCCGAGTGTATCAATGAGAGGTTGTCATAATTTTGATGTCGTTCGGACGATTTAAAAAATGAATGAAATCCAAATACGCGCCAATGAAGGATGCGTCTGTCTATGAGCGGATGGTAGATAGAAGGCTAGAGTGGTCATGTACGGGCAGGTTTACGGCCTCGAGTTCTAGGTTCGGCTACTAATATAGTAGTTTGGAGCCTCCAGGCGGTGTCTGGACCGTCGAAGAAACGTTGGGCGAGAAGAGTGAGCTTGGGTTGAGTCTCGTGCTGTTTTGCAGCTGTGAGAGACAGATGGGGATAATCACGGGAAACGGCAGGGGACGAGGCCACAAGGAGAGATGACGGGGCAACCCAGGAGCGAACATGGGTCGCCAGGGTGTCAAAGAACGAGGGTTTTATCCAAGGGACACCTAAGGGGAGAGTGGATGCTGGCGTGGCCAGAGACGAGTCTGTAAGGGCGGACAAAAGGGACTGTTTGCCAAGACTCTCGAGAGAGAGAGAACTGCAGAATGATGACTGCCGCGGAGTGGATATCGGACAAGCGGGAGAGGAAAGTGCTGTTGTCGGGAGGGTGACACCGAGGGCTGGGGGAGCGGGACGACGGTAGGACCGCAGAAGCTTTGGGAGACGAGACCGCTCAAGTGGGGTGGACTTGGAGGAAGAGCGAGAGCGGAGAGGCGAAGCTGGTGCGAGTGAGTGAATCTGAGCGGCCCAGGCGACGATGCCAGCTGGGCCATTGCCCGACCACCGGGCATGTGGCGCATCGAATGCGCGGTGGCGAACGCCCTCGTCGTCAAGGTCGTCGAGTAAAAGCTGCTCAGCAGCATCTTGGCACTGGAAGCAATAGGGACCAGGGCTGTCCTGCATGGACTGTATCAGCAGGAGAAGGAAACGAAGGAAAAGAACGGACAAAGCGGCAGTCGCAGGCCAAGCACCAATTCGTGTCGTCGTACATTGTCAGTCCAGTTCAAAATTCTGACAAGAACGCGCCCCCTTATAATCCACCCCAGATCCAGATCGCCGATCCCATCTGTCGGAGCTTCAATTTGCCGCAACGTGTCCCGCCCATCTCGGTCCCCGCTCGATTACCATATATGGACGACAATCCAGCCTGCCAGTTGCAGCGTGTGTCTCTCTCCACTGTGTCCGCCTGCCGCCGGCAGTCCCGACGCTCAAGTCCGACGGTGTCCAGCCGTGCTCCCCCCAAATATCATCGGCGGCGGTGGCGGTCCACGCGTCCAGATGGCTTCACCAACTCGTCTGGCTTCCGAGCCAACCCACTGCATGGAAGAACTGTTAGCACCAACAGCTTCTACTGCCAATGCGGCGCGGCCCAACAATCTATCAGAAAATTGGCCTTCAATTTTTTTCAAATACAGCTTTCGCATGTAGATGGGAACACGCTTCATCAGCACTCACGATGCTTCTTGTGCTTCTGCGTGGGACAGATGTCGTGAGTCGAGATCGTAACGGACTTCTCGACCAGTTCGGAGATATGCATTTCTGGTGTGATGTGTTTGATGACTGTTTTTTCCTGCAAGGGAGGAGACAATGGACGCTTGGAAACAAGCCACAACTCGCGGGAGAAGTTGCTTCGCTTTTTTTCTTTCCTTCACCAGAGTCCGAGATATTATTGTATTTCCTGTCTATCATCATTGGTTCTTCTTCTCAACGTGAGTAGCCTTTCGCTCTTCCTTCAGTGCCCTTTCCTCCGCCCGACGTGCATATTCTTGTCCCGCCTAGCCATGCCTTGTCAATTCCCAGACACATCCCCAGTCCAATTCTACACATACCTGTAAAAATAGAATAGCCCCCAAGCAGACCATCATAATGATGTTGCCAGCAGATAGCACCCGTATCGCCTGCACTTTGTCTTCTTCGCCCTCTGGAGTATAATCTACAACTTCTGGGGGCGCAACGATGGCTTTGAGCCCCGGTATCGTAACCGTCAAGTACACCGCAATGCTGAACATGTAAGCGGCTGCAGATCCACGCACAACATGTCAGAATTACCGCAAATTAGACAGCCGGAGGCAGAGAAGGACGCGCCTAAGCTCGTGCCGTCAAAAAACATCGCGCTTTCGTCCCATTTGTGCAGCTTCGATATCAACCCAACCAGACCAACGCCGACCATTCCGTGCAAAAGAGCCTGGAAAGGAAATTAAATGCTCTTGTCAGCTTCTCTCCTCTCCGGCCTTGGGCCAGCCGAGACCAATTGCATGCGTGCACAATCCACACACCTTGATAGCGGGAGGTGCGTTAAAGAAGGTTGTGTAGAATTGAAATCCGTCACCAACCACGTCCTTGGTCATTTCCCCCCACAATATCCGGTGGTCCACATTAAAGCAGATAAAAAGGATGCCTAATGACGTGTCAGTCGGGCTAGAGTTAACGATGCACAATATTAACAACCTAGAAAGAAGGAAACCGGTCCCAGAACTGCCGCTTGCTTGAAGCTCATCGGTGATGGTTGAACGCTGACAGTGAACGCTGATACCTGACAAGCTTTTTTTACCCCGACCGAAATAATTTGATCCCTGTCAATTCATAGATCTGAATCAGCTCAAGAATCTCTGCATCTTGGCATACCGTCCTTCTCCATAATTTTTCATGGATATCTGTATTGTATCAACTACATATACAACGACAAGAATCAAGCAGGTGGAATAAGATAAAGTGCATCCAGGATGCGGGTATTAATGGTATCTAGCGTACATCATCCACAGTACAACTACAGCGAATGTGTTGGGAATCTACATGCACTCTCACGTCTAGTCACCCAGACGGTGAGGGCGACACGTCAGGCGATCGTGAAGGAGATGAGAACGTTTTTGTCGGCCGTGGAGATGTGGATAGTCCGATCATTTTTGAGTGGCGGTTGCCCCGTTCAGCACCGGTAATGCTAACGTTCAAGCCTCTTGTAGCAGCGACGTTTGAAGCCTTTGAAGTTTTGGTCTTGGGGGCTGTGGGAGTATCAGGAGGCATCACGCGAACCACGCCGTCAGCCTGTGGTGTGTGACCATACTCGGAAGATGAGTCTACAACAAGCTCATTATCTGTGGTTTCCGCCCCACTCTCCTCTTGAGCAGATGCTTCATCGTTATCTGATGTTGCATCCGGGACCGTCGCTAAAGAGATAAAAAGTCAGACAAGCATCGTGAGGGGAAGAGTTTGCATCCTTGCCTTTCAGGGTGCGACCAGTTAATCCAAGAAGTTGATCAGCTGCTGTGTCCAGATAATGCTTGCTATTCCGTCGATCCAAGCCCGTCCCTTCCTCTTCGACGTCCTCGTTATTGTCATCATCATTAGCTCCATCATCAACGTTGAATACTCGATTAAACTCTCCCAACATCAGGCTGAAAACCCCCGCAGGAATACCAAGAGTTGGGCTAAAGACAATGCCGACGTTACGCATAGTCATCTTGTTGACACTCGAATTTTGCACGATGAGAATAAGATGAGCGGTGAGTGCACGAAGTAGACTATAGTTGGCAAGTGGGAGTGCTGCAATTAATTGTGAAAGCTCTCTGATCCTTTCTTGTGGGTTCACGAAATCTACAACAATGTTCGACAATCAATGTGAAGCTAAGAGAACATCCCAGACATACCAATAACGGCGAGGAAGCGAAAATGAAGGTCTCGTGTCAGAATACTGGCCGGCAGTTCTCGCAGGAAACTCTTTAGGAGTCCAGCAATAGCATGTGGATCCCAGTACTCGTCCGAAGCTAACAGGTCAACGTCACCCTCTGCCAGAAGCATGAGATTCGCTCCAATCGAAACAGAACTCTAGGCATACCCATATTGAATCGATCCTTGAGATTCTTGATGACAGCAGAACTTCCGCTCAGTCTATATATACCCTCTTCTTGCTCAGCTTCCTTGGCTTCCAAGTACTGGATGCTACGAAAAACGATTGCTGGTAAATTAGCGATTTGAGCAACGTCGAGAGATTCCTCCAAGGGTACACCAAACACGGCTCGGGGTACAACATATAAGACGGATGCATTCCCTTTGTCCCCTTTGTTAATTATCCAACCAACATGTGAGACACTTTGTAAAAAAAAAACAAGATACAGAACGTACCGTTGGGTTTCCCGAAGCCCCAGAACGATCGGGATTTGATGCGTCGTTCATTCACCGCATTATCGGTTGCTGAAGGGAATTCTTTCCCAAACTTGAATCCAGAAGGGATAACAGCACCGTTCAATGGTCCAGAGATCTTCACTTTACTTGCCTCAAGCTTTTCGGGGGACGTCCCTCTTTCGACAGGCGATGCAGTTGAAGACGAGGAAGAGACCGTGTTGAGACCTGGGTGGAAAGATTTATGTTTGTCATGTAATTCTCGTCCACGATGTCTTTCAGGAGAAGCTTGACGATTGCTTCGTCCGTTGAGATCTGGATAGTGACCAAGCTCAGAGTTGGCCCTTTGGCATGTACCAACCGAAGAGTCAGAGTTAAAGTTTGAAACAGACGATAATGGGGAAGAATCTGGAAGACTCGATGGCAAGCCCTGTCCTCGATCCAACAGTCTTCGGGGGTTAACGTTTTGGGAATCAGTAGGCGATTCTGTGGATTTCGATGGACTGGACGACCTAGTGCAATCCTCGCTTGTATATACAGTAGGTGGGAACAGTTTTGCGTTACCCTCTTCCTGTGATAACCGAGAATTTTGCACTGCTGTTCCTTTAGAAATGGCAGGGTCGTCCCTTGGGAACCCACGAGGTCGCCGAGTGGTTGGGCTATCGATGCTCGAGCTGGAACTTGATCGAGGCTGGCTGACAGAAACAACGGAGTAATATGAAAGAGGTGGACCATACTTGAGCGGTTCCTCGCTGTAAGTCCCGGTGAAATATCGCACGAGAATCTCAACCCAAGTGTCCCTGTCCTCGTCACTTTCCGCACAGAGAACGTGTCGAGGATGACTGCCTCCTGGTCCCTTTTTGGCCTCGACGATGAGGAAAGCATGCCTATACTCCTTTTCTTCATCTGCATTCGGCGTCCGCTCGCTTCGCTGTTGTCGACCAATCTGAGCCCCCGTGATTTGTATTGAGCCTAAGTGAGCTCCGCCCCGCTGTATGTTGGTCATCTCATAGAACAGTTGAGGTGGAAGAAACATGTAACTTACACAGTCATAATACTCCAGAACCGGACCTTGAAGTACGAAATATCGAGTCTTCCAACCCCCAAAATTTTTACCCCGCTTTGTCAGATAGCCCTCCTTATGTCCAGCTTGCATAACGGGCTGTTTCCTTTCGCGTAAAATGTCGGACGTGAAAAATGCAATTACTTCGTCATGTGCTCTGGCGGGTAGACGAATGAGCGTTTGTAAATAGTTCTCAAGCACAGCCTATGCAAAAAGACAATTTGCAGCACCAGTTAGATATCGGTCCGCTAGATGCTAACAAAGTGAACGCACTTTTCGCTGGTCCACCTTAGCAGGCGCATGATCCTTCCATAATTTCCCTTCTGGCAGACTAACGATTTTTTTACCCAAGCCTTTTCCCACAGCAGCGCGTACCCGCTGGTCCAATCCCAGCACGTCAGAATACATCTTTTCTACCTTCCAACTTTCCTTCCCATTCCCGGGATCAACAGACACAACAAAGGATAGGACTTCCTTGCCCCGGTCGTTTGGGCGAACGAACGAATGGGATACTGTGATGATCGTATGAGGTAGGTCAGTTGGTAGCAGGGGCAGTGCTCGGAAGCTGGCAGGAATACTCTGCACCATGGCTTGCGGTTGCTTTTGTGGATCTAGAGTCTGCAGAGACATCTGCGACTGCTGGTTTTGGTTCTGAGGAGAGTAAGGGTTTTCCAGGGGGCTGATGTAATTTGTACCACCATATACCGGTGGAATAGATTCACGTTGTTGTCCAACTTCTGTGTAGGTATGGACAGGATACATTGGAAGTTGCATATCATCAGGAGCAGGAGGATGCTCCGCTGCGATGCGAGGTTTAAGCTCGCCTTGTGTTTGTAGCTGTAGACTATCAGCTTGTGATGGGATAGATTGTTGGAGAGTCTCCGAAGGTAACGGGATGACACCCATATCTTCATCGGCTCCAGGCGCTGCAAACTCGTTATCGGACTCAGCGTCATGTTCAGCTTCTTGATCTCCTCGACCACCACCTCCGTTCAGATCTTGAAACTCGCTTGATTCGCCAGGATGATCTATCTTCGTCAAATTTGCAGAAACCGGAGGTACCAACGAAACAGTATTACAAGATATCTGTACTTGGGGCTGGAGAAGTTGTGACGCGCTGCCTTCTTTACCTGCAAAGGCGTCCATCCGCGGGCTAGGGACAGGTGAATCTGTCATGTTCGCGATATACTGCCGTGCTTCATCTGGAAGGGAGATTCTGGAGTCCCGGGAGAGCATTCCTGGACGATTCTGGGGAACTGTTGAGAGCACGTCAGTCGAAGGAGAGGTAAATGTGGTTTGGGCCACAGTTGAGGGCGCCAATGGTGTGGTAGATATCTGAGACTGGGATTGCGGTTGCAGAGAAGAGGTAGCCGGAGTAATCAACGTCTGATAGGTATCTAGGGATGGCATCCCAGAAACGGCGGGGGCGGTCTGTGGTGTGTGTCCCCCATTATAATAATACTTCTTGGACAACGAATTGGAAGAAGACGTGGATGATGATAGAGTTCCAAGGTTCATATTATTACTGTCGATATCTGTGCCCTGATTATTACTGGCACGTTCGGCAAGGCTGGATTGCCGTGGATATGTCGTCGATCTCGTGGGCAGCAGAGACATTTCGCTAGCATTGGAAATCGAATTCTGAGAGGAGGATTGCTGATTATGCTGGTCTAAAAGATTGGTCTCTTGCGTCACAGGAATTGCAGACATCGCTATGGGCAGCATCTCATGATTAGGTGATCCAATCAACGGTGTTGAGCATGGCTTTGCGAAACTTGTACTAGGGGAGAAATTGACTGATTGTATATTTAACGTGGATGGAGCGGACGCAGGTGGAGGCGGGAAAGGCAAAGTTTGCGATCGGACTCCGAGAGAGTGAACAAGATTTGTGTTCGGTTGTAGTGAATGATCACGTAAAGCAAGTGGTTCATGAGAGCGAGAGGAATGAAGTGACGGGTGATTCAAAGAACGAGGTGTCGCTGTGAAAATGTGACCTTCCTTGACAATGTACTCGACGAGAAATGAACTCACACTGGTCGTCAGGGTACTGTCGAGGTGTTGCCTGTTTTAAGTCGTCATTCGAGGGACGGTTGGTTCCAACGTTCTCTGAAAAGCTACGCTTTGAATTTCTGTCCACGTCGTTGCCTCGATGTCGTGTGTCTTGTCCATTCCCGCTTAAACTACTGAGTTTGGCTTTCAGCGCATCTCGCTCGCCTCGAATTCGTTCAAGCTCCTTAAGAATCTGATTGTAGCCAGCTCTCTGTTTCTCGATAAGCTTCCATAGCTGAGCGTTTTGAGCAGACAGGGCATTTCGGTCGTTCACTGCCTGCTCCAGGGCGGCAAATTTTGGATCGTCGGCGTTTGCGTTTGTCTTCAGTAAGTATGCAGACGTCAGGACGCGATCTTTGGTCACTGCCGTTGGTGAGGCTGCGGAAGTCGAGGTGGTGGACAATGATATTGAATGTGATGCCGAAGCAACACCAGGTAGCGCTGGCTGGCGCTGTGGGGTATGTGCTGGAGATGGATGGGAGGACTGTTGTTGTGAAGGAAGACGTTCGCTCCGTGAAGGAGTAGCGTATATGCTACTGGAACCATTCGCTGCGTGGAGTGACATGATGGCAAAAAGTAGAGTTTAGAATGTTGAAGGTCAGGCGCCTCAGGGTCCAAACCCGGAGATTATTACAGCCAGATCACTGATGGAATAAACGACGGCTTGATAGCAGTCAATAGACCTCTGGGGAGCAGTTTCGTATGAGTCGGCTGTTCGTAGCAACGACCAGGTAGAGGATTGGTAATATTTGGGAACGATCATAAATAAATATTTCCGCGCAATCAACACCCCGCGCGATCACTTGAAATCCCACCTCCAGACACATGTATGTATTGTGACATTTCAGTATCTACTCATATTCGAGAGCGTTCACTCATGCGAGTGTATCATGTCAATCTTGAACTTTTCGCAATTTTTTTCACTTCGCCTAGCAGTTTCGCAAATTTACATACCTGATGAGTCCGCCTGCTTCAGATCTCCCGACCGACTTTGCTCTCTGCTCTTGAATGCTTTTGGCGGTTTTCGCCAATCACAACGATCAACCATCTTTCTGACAGAAACAATTCATTCGCGCGGAGCAGAATCTATAAGACTAAATTTATAAGCTCCTGGCAATCACAGGATAGCACCGTTTGGTGAGTATTTGATCCTGAGGCCTGCCTGAGTTATTGCCTCTCAAGTGCCTTGGCTAATTGTTAACGTTCAACATTTATGGTTGATGGTCAAAATTCCCCTGGCTGGCTGTTTGTATAGTAGAATTTCAATCAACCGTTGAGGAAATTTTACTTCTCCAGCAGATGGATTCTCGTCGCTCACATGGCTGGTGCAACTCCGCTGGGTAATCGCGCCTCATCAAGTAACTTACATCAGTCTCTCTAGGTGACTTGTAAGTATATACATAGTCTGTACTCCTGAACTTAGCTGACCAACCTATCAGTCTCTCTAGGTGACTTATAGGTATATAGTCTGTCTGTACTCCTGAACTATTCTTGTAATCGCTGTACATAAAGACTATATACCTATAAGTCACCTAGAGAGACTGATAGGTTGGTCAGCTAAGTTCAGGAGTACAGACTATGTATATACTTACAAGTCACCTACCAACCGGCACTAGCTCTCATCTGGGAAAAGGTGAGAAACGTGGACGGATCGCGTGTGTCGCACTTTTTATACAACTCCTACTAAGTAGGTCTACGAGGTGTATTCTTAGCTATTAGTGATGTAGCGGAGATAGATAAGTATCACAATAAGTAACGGAAATCCGGAAGGATGGGATAAATAAAATTTTGACAGCTGATGACTGACAGCACGACATGCATGTCAGCGCTTGTGGCGTTCCTTGATCTACTAAGTATTTGGTTTAAAATCATCACTGTCTTATCGTCTTTCGAATGAGGGTCGTGAGCCATTGTAAGAAGTATACTGAACCTAAGAAAACTTTTTTAAAGTAACATATCTTTCCATGGGCCTTTGTTATGGTGTTATGGAAGCACGAGGAGGCAAATCAAGTTTCCTTATCAGAAACGAGCTTACCGAGTGCCGTCATGTTTCCGAGCGCCCGAGAACTCCTATATAATCCCCCGACATAGAGAGCTTCTTTAAGTTCTATCCTCCCACCTCTGCTCTTCACATGCTTGCGCTCGCAAGGTCATCGATTCGGAAGCCTTTCGACCCTTGGCGAGGTTGTAGTCGAGTTAGAAAGACCACTTGCAAGCGATTCAGTACTGGACTTGCGCGCAAGCTCAGTTCAGAAGATGATACAAGAAGTTCGCGTCTTCAACGTCCTGAACATGCCGTCATTTCCACTTTTGATCTCTTCAGTATTGGTGGTGGGTTGAACTGGCTTGGTGTGATTATAACCTGATGTTGTAAAACCCTAGTTGGTCCTTCCTCGTCTCATACTGTCGGTCCAATGCGCGCTGGAAAAATCTTCATCGCGGATCTAGAGGAGCTTAATTTGTTATCGCAGGCACGATGAAATGCGTTTTTTGTTCAATTGTTTGACATGTTCACATTTGACTTTAACTAGGTCAAGACCATTAAAGTCACCTTGTAAGTTCAATCGTAATTCAAAGCCTCGACAGCCCTTGGCGTGATGTTCAAGCGCGTCTTTACTCCAGGTATGGTTCTCTTGCAGCGACAGGTACACGATTCAAAACTCCCTTTCTCCCGTACTCTCATGGCTGATGTCTATCTATTGCTTTCAGGAAAGGGGTACGTATAATCTATACCACAAGGCGCCAGTTCTCATCGAAGTTTTAGTCATCATACTCCACAGGCAATACTTCTTGGTTTAGAGGGTCAGCTCCATTGTTTCTCGATGCTTTTCCATGCAGAAGTGCCAATGAGGTTTTAAGGCTCGGATCCAGAAACTATTGACACTGGTACTATTCCTCCCCGCTACAAATCAATACTGGCGAATAGAACTCTTTTCTTGGCGGGGAAACACAGAATCTCGTACAACATAGAGCGCGACATGATCTGGCATTGTGATCGTGTGCTGAGCACTCATCCCAACGGAATGCGCTTCAGCGTTTTCGCAGAGAATGGCGATCTTTTAGCCACAAATGAATACTTCAGTGTTGGAGGTGGCTTTGTTGTAAATGAAAAAACTCAAGGTGTGCACGGTTTTACCGATTTAAACGATATAGCTGACCCCTCTCAGTTGATGAAAATATGTTTTATAAGGCTATCGACAAGCGAGCGGTGCATGGATCGAGACTTCACCAAAGCCATTCTTCAGCGGATACTTGTCTGGCAGCTTCTATAAATTCCTCTGTGACACCAGTTGGAAATACAACCAGTGGTTTCCAATCCGTTGTTGATTACCCGCCTTATCCTTTTTTCTCAGGCGATTCGCTTCTGGCTTTAACGACGAAACACAACGTCCGTAGCAATTGTCCCTCGCTATTGTTCAGTCGGCTAACAATTACAACAGTTGACTATTGCACAAATTGTGCATGATAACGAGGTCTGTTGGACAATGTCTGTATCCTGACAGTTTTGACGGTTGCGGAAGAAATCCTTTGGTTATAGTGACGAGGAAATCCATGCTAGGGTTTGTGATCTCGGTGTCCAACTGTGGTCGGCTCCATCTCATGTCCAGCTATACAGATCATGAAGATATGGTCAGTCATGGATGAGTGTATCCACACAGGAGTGACGACCTCCGAGACCACCCTTCCTGGGCGTTTGGGCTTGAGGCGACGAGCTCCCAACCTTTACAGGAGACTGATGCGCGGGTAGGTAGAACTAGAGTGGAAACAACATCAACCATGGGAGATGATTTTTCTTCAATTTTCTAGAATATACCCTGGCATAGCGGGCCGAAATCTACCTCACATTGGCACTCCTTCCCAAGTGACCGCCTCGATATCCTCCCCTCTTGATTGCATCGAGGTTGACCAGAAGGATTCCGATGTCGAGCCAAGTCCTGGACAGCTACGGAACAAGTTACGAAGTCTAGCGGCACGCGTACCTCGAGTTGTCGGGTCATTTGATCATGCCATCTTGCCTATGGCTCCTGTTAGTATTTCTGCCATAATCAATGATATTGTGCTAAAACGAGTATACATATGAAGCGAAAATCCGATATCCCTGCCATGGACTTCTTGTCTTGTTATGCAATCGCTGCAAATGAAGTCAACGCATCAGGCGGACGTATTGTAACGTCTCCGACAAATGGAGCTGCGGGTGTTATACCGGCTGTCTTGAAATACATCATTGAGGTAAGTCCTGACGACACTCATTGCCTTTCTATTGATTATCTACTTCCTGTGTCCCCCCTAGTTTTTAAGTGATGATCCAGACAAAAGTATTCAAACCTTTTTGTTGACTGCTTCCGTAAGTTGGGCTTTTCGAACCTTCATTCGTGTGGTGAGGGAGCTCGCTCTACTTGATTTCCAGGCGATTGGCATGCTTTTCAAGCGAGGGAGTACTATATCTGCCGCTGAAGGTGGGTGTCAGGCGGAAGTTGGAGGTTAGTACCCTCGACACTCCATGTCTGGTTCTCGTGTAATCCGACAACAGTCGCATGTTCGATGGCAAGCGCAGGATTCGCAGCGTGCATGGGTGGTGAGTAAACTTCTGTTTAGTGAGAGTTTTGTTCTCTGAGCCTTCATCGGCTAGCTTCTCCGGAGACAGTGCTTCAGGTAATGTTCATCGACATTTGGTTGAACTGGAGAAATGAACGACTTACAAACTCACACAGGCAGCGGAGATTGGAATCGGTGATATATTTCTTAGAGAGGCTGTATAAGAGAAACTCACCTATCTATCAGAACACAACCTGGGGCTGACTTGTGATCCCATTGATGGTCTTGTGCAAGTTCCGTGCATAGTACGTGCTGTACCACCTTCCTCTACTTGGACCTTACCTAGCTAATTCAGGAACGTAACAGTTTAGGAGGTGAATACTCCGTTCTCATCAGTGTTGGTAGCTCAAGACATCTTCCAGCTGTCAAAGCTGTCACAGCTGCTCAACTATCTATGGCTAGCGATGGGGTTTACAGTGTCACACTCGATGAAGCTATAGAAGCTATGCGACTTACTGCTCAGGACATGAGCGTAAAATACAAGGAAACCAGCCTTTCAGTGCGTATGCGTTTGCCTTCGAGACCTTTCACATTGATGCCCTCTTTTCAACAGGGTCTTGCAGTAAGTTCAAACTTTCTCTTCCTCCGGAGAGCCTGTATAACAGTATTGCAGAAAACTGTAAAGATACCACTCTCCGTGCCTGCTTGGTAAGTCCATCTTTCTCTGTAGGAAGTGCCGTTTGACAATTTGGAGTACATAGCTAGTAGATTTCTCACGATAGCTTTGAGCATACATTACCTGCACAATTTGTTGACATCAATACCGCCTACATATGACCCCGTTTTATTCAGTGGACAGGCTTCTAGATACTTATGAGAGTGTCCAGTTGTATACTTTATCAATGCTGTGTGCTAATGGAGGAATTTAATAACAAGGGTAAACAAACTCAGTTACCACCTTCCCTTCCTCCCTCCAGCCTCGCAAGTTCCCTGCTATCACGACGACGATGGCTGCAGTGGATATTTCTAAACCCATAGCCTTCTGCGAGCACCTCCAACTCTCGAGTCTTGGTGTCCAACCCGCGTCAATTTCATTCCAGGTATGTTGACGCGGTCGTGTTTGCTGGCGTGTCCTGACCACCCTTTGCCAGGTTTGACCGTAGCATAACCCGGAATTTAGCCCAGTAACTGATCCGAGTCATTTTGTAGACACTTACGTTTGAATCCGACCATTTCATCTGTGTACGGGAAAAAGTCAATGAACAGAACCAAGTCGTTATAATCGACCTCACCGACGCCAACAATGTTCTCCGACGACCAATCTCTGCCGATTCTGCGATTATGCACCCAAAGCAGAAGATTCTGGCGTTGAAAGGCACGTCGTCATTGAAATTCTGTCTTCTTGCACAGCATTAAGTGCGTGATTTGTCTAGCTGGCCGAACCCTTCAAATCTTCAATATTGAAGCGAAACAGAAGGTCAAGTCTCATGTCAACAATGAAGATGTTGTCTTTTGGAAGTGGGTGTCAGACAATACCATTGGGTTGGTCACCGAAACGGCTGTCTATCATTGGACACTGTCGGATGGAACTTCCCCGCCCCAAAAGATATTTGACCGTCATCCGACTCTTGTTGGCGCGCAAATCATCAATTATCGCGCAACTCCCGACGAGAAATGGCTCGTTCTTATTGGCATCTCAGGAAATCCAGCAAATCCTTCTGCTTTCAAAGTCAAAGGTTCGATGCAACTGTACAGCCGGGACCGTGGCGTCAGTCAACCCATCGAAGGCCATGCAGCATCTTTCGCCGAAATCAAATTAGACGGCCACCAAAAGCCTACGAAGTTATTTACTTTTGCTGTACGTACTGCGACTGGTGCGAAGGTTGGTGTCTCATACCCATGATGCCGAACTCTGTTTGACCGAGCTCTTATATCAGCTTCATGTTGTCGAAATTGATCACACCGCACCCGACCCTCCTTTCACCAAGAAGGCTGTTGATGTGTATTTCCCTCCGGAAGCAACAAACGATTTCCCTGTCGCTATGCAAGTTTCAAAGAAACACGGTATCATCTACCTTGTCACGAAATACGGCTTCATTCATCTTTATGATCTCGAGTCTGGTGCATGTGTATACATGAATCGCATTTCTGGGGAGACCATCTTCGTAACTGCAGAACATGAGGCGACTAATGGTATTATCGGAGTCAATAAGAAGGGACAAGTTCTCAGTGTTAATGTTGACGAGCAAACCGTCATTCCCTATATCTTAACGACGCTGAATAACACAGATCTTGCTTTCAAACTTGCCAGTCGCGCCAATTTGCCCGGCGCAGATGATCTTTATGTCCAACAATACCAGACACTTTTCCAGTCGGGTCAATATGGGGAGGCGGCGAAAGTTGCAGCGAATTCTCCGCGAGTAAGTTTCAGCTGACGTTACGTGACTTGCAACAGTTAATTATTATCTATAGGGCATCCTTCGAACTGTCGCTGTCATTGAGTCGTTCAAGCAGGCACCCACCCCTCCTGGTGGACTTTCCCCCATTTTGCAGTACTTTGGTATCTTGCTGGAGAAAGGTGAACTCAATCATCTTGAGTCTTTGGAACTCGCGCGTCCTGTCTTGCAACAAGGGAGGAAACAATTGCTTGAGAAGTGGCTCAAAGAAAACAAGGTATTAGTTTTTAGCCGATTGATAAGTCCTGGTGATCCTAGTTATGCAACAGCTTAGCTGCAGTGAAGAACTCGGCGATATT
>QLOM01010305.1:0-20925 GCA_003313785.1 Termitomyces sp. MG148
AGTCAAGGATAAGGATCTTAGTAGGGTGAGATGGACTCCTACACCAAATCCAGATCCTGTCACTCGTAGATAGATACTCGGCTAGAAAACCTATTCGATTTATTTAGGCAATGCTAAATTAGTCCATCTACAGGCATCCATATCCTGTAGCATTCTGTAGCATGTCATACAGCGGATGTCTTTTGTCGTTCGGGATTGGGTGGTTCAGTATCGTTGTCAACGGTTTCTTCAGATGGAGCCGGCTTGGATAGATTGGAAGTGGTAGGTTTAACCTTTCGTTTGACAACAACACCCTTGAAAGATTTTTTAGCATCTTTCCTGACTGTGGGCGTAACTGCAGGTGTCTTGGGCTTGAGCTCCAAAGCTGAAGCTTCAACGAGTGGTGGAGGAGTGCTTGTCCTAGCAGCGATAGCCCTAAGGAGCAGTCAAAAATAAACCCTTGTAAGCAGCCGGAAGCTTACTCTCTGAACGACTGCTCGTGGCGTGGGGTAAATGAGATGGGTTGTCGAAGAGGTGCTAGCTGCTGATGAATGGTACTTGGATATTCTGAAGGTATTGCGTATATGGAAGGCTGCGGCTGCGGCCGGGTCGGTCTGTCAAATTGCTCATAAATCAGTTCCATCTGGTTAAGTGAATGTGTAAGGACATCAGGTAGGTATCTGTAACATGTTGGGTCGACAGTCTCATAGAAATTTGTTCAACATAATTGCCATTTCATAGTGCTCCTAATGTTGGGACGGGACTTGTTCCTGCTGCTGCTGCTGTTGGACATGAGCCTGGTATTGTCGAGGTTGTTGCTGTCTTTGTCTATCGAGCTCCAACTTGGCAACTGAGGCTGTGCCTGCTGCTCGTGCATGGCGTGGTCGATGATATTCTTCTTCTTGCTCCTGTGTTCGCCACCTCCGTTCCTTTTCCTCCTTATGGTCTTGATATAGCTGCTGCTGTTCCAACTCTATCTACCTTCTCTCCTGCTCATCACGTTCCGCCCTTTCCCTTTGCGCAGCCTCCATCTGGATGTGGCGTCGCTCCTGCTGAGAAGCCCCAGTCCTCGAGGCAAATCCTACCCCACTCGCTCCGAATGCTTCCTGAATCTGCGCGGTGATATGCCAACAACGCAGCCCCACCAGGCTCGGGTACACATGCGCAAAAGAGGGGTTTTCAACAGGCACAAAGGCATTGCTCAGGCCACTTGGAGAGTCCGATTCCGACGATGACGACGGGATAGATAAGGAGGCTGGAGTAGTCACGGTAGTGGGGCATGCACGAGGTGCGGCTTTGGTGATGAGCGTATATGTCTTGCTGCTGAAGATTGACATGGACAGCTTGTCTTTGCGCTTGCCACCCATCGAGATGGACTTTGAAGATACCTCTGGGAACGCTGGCAGCGATGCCACTGTTTGTGTCAAGAGAACCTTCTATGCATTCAATCCTTCCTGTGCAACCACTAATCCATGCAATCGATGAGCTAATTCAAACTCGAGGTGTTGACGGCCATCTTCACCACCCCATATATCTGTTCTGGAAAGGTCCATTCTCCCACCTCCAAGTGCATCTTCATAGTCCCAAGTTGGTTCACCAGCACCTTTCATGTTCTTCAGGACTGCCTGAAAGAAGTGGTCCCGGAAAAGCTCATCAAGAGGGCATATAGTAGGATCCTTAATGTGATTGAGTCTGAGAGTCTTCCCAGCAACATCTTCATAGCCAGGGACAAATGGAACAATGATGTGGCCACGCTGTAAAAATTGTTATGAGACACAAATTCATGTAGATCAATGGAATAACAGGCACATCAGGATTGACAGCAATCTGGTAGTCATCCCATGCATTATGCAAGTCAGAGCACAGAAGCATCATGTTTTGAAGCGAGTCAATCTTAGTAGATCCCCCAAGTTCCCAAAGGGGAGCAGAGTCAGTGATTTGGCCGGGATAACCTTTGTTAACCCACTGTACGATTCCTCAACCTCATACCTTATGGGATTGAGGATCATGAAAAAGAACACACCTCTACATCATGCGCGCGTGGAAAAATATGAGCAGATGCAAAGCGCTGATACATCTGGCCTCGAACTCTTCTACCTGATATGAGACAAAAAGGATCCCGTGCGCGCACGCGTCTTCGGTAATGTTCTCCCTACAGATCAATCGCTTAGATGGGGAAAGTCATTTGTGATGTGAGCGTACTCTGGCGGCAGTGTTAGATGTGGTAGGATGGCGTGGCCGAGCACGTTGACTGATTAGATTGACTATGATAGGACTACCACCTGCAGAGACGGGTGAGAGATGAAATAGTAAATGAACCTTGAGCATATACTCGGGGAAAGGATAACATAGTTCCCTGGCTCTGGTACTCCTGGACCAGGGGAACAAAGGGGTCCTTGTCCATGAGACGCGTTCTCATCAAATCCGAAGATGGCCCAAGGGGGAGTAGAAGTACAGATGATACTTGTGAGGCAATCATGAAATTGTTCCCAATCGATGAGGCCATAGTTATAGAAACCTGGGATCAATAATGAAACAAACATCAGAACAAGAAACACAGTCGGCAGATGCTTACTTGATACGAGGTTACCTTCAGAGTCTCGCAGGAAGACTTTATTATCATCATCTGGATCATAGGGTGCTGTTTCTCTCTCAATCCTTTCTTCTATCCACTTGTTTTTCCTATGTTCCCACTTAATGTTCCATCTTTCGAGCAGTATTCCTGCGGCTTCTTCATCGGTCATCCCATCCCTAAACATTAGAGCATCTCTGGCAACCGCATGTTCATCCAACATGAAATTTGGTGGGGTTTCTGTATTAGGGTCAACGGCGATAGTGATCATAATAAACGACCTTTTCAAATAAGATTTCTACGTTCTTGAGCTGATGAATGGTTTATTCTTGTAAACAAAGACTGAAAAAGCAAGGCGAGACTAACTTGAACGCGTCAAAGAGACGTGACGGTGGTTGCTTTAGAGAAAGGAACCTCGTGACGTCAGGTGAAGCGGCTGTGACAGACCCTCCGCCGTTGTGATCCCTTATCTTATCCTCCCCTATCATTTTGTTCCTGCCCGCTCTATTCTTCTTTTGTTCTTATTGTTAGGCCATCCTCTAATACGCTGTATCGATGTAGGGTGAAGACAGTCTCTACGATACCAGAGTTTACCACCGTTCTCTCTGCGTGAAGCTTCTAGTGTGACCTCACTGTGACCTCACTTGCATCTGCGGTTCGATTACCACAGAGGAAGTCTTTCACGGGTCCTGGAGAACGCCGATCGCGCCGCACGTCATGACCTGTGCATCACTCCCCTTGGTGTCGCACTACGTGCAATGTCATGGGTCACAAAAGTCGCGCAGTGTAACTCAAAGCGCGCCGTGCGTCGACTCTCGGCTCTCATCAGAGGGCAAGAGTCCAAAGTGGCAAGTGGGCCTTGGTCAGACGTACTCCCCCTTGAGCTTCATACCCGCCTGTTCGGGGTCCCTGGGCTGGTCCTGTCCAGGCAGGATGCGCATGTGAGTGCTATACTCCCCCTCAGAAACCTAAGTATTGGGTAGACACATGGAATAAAGTGCTCTAGGGAAGTGGCATCCCTGTAGAGCTGTGGGACGGTTAGGGCAGCGGTTAAGCCCTCTGATGAGCCCCTTCGCAAGGGTGAAACCGTATAAGACCCACGTCTTATAGACCGCTTGTTTGTTATGACGTGGGTACACTCAATGCAACACCGAGGATTATCTCTCAAGATGATCCAGCTCTCCCAACACCGAGAACACCTTTTCATATACCGACGATGATCTCCCGAGAAATGATTTCACATAAACTTTCCACAAAGGCCTCAAAGAGCTTACGTGCCAAAGCGGGATTGCTTGGACCAAGCACGCCGGGGATTCGAGCTACTATTCCAGCAAAAGGATCAATGGCGCCACCATCGTGGACACCACGGCGTCCTGAAGTGGCGGGAAATTTGACGCCGGCTGCAAGGAGACTGTTGAAACGGAGTACGATGAAAACTGGAGGTCTTCGAAGACAGGAGGTTATGGACAAGTCTACTGAATGGGAAAGCGCAAAAGTCAAGGATAAGGATCTTAGTAGGGTGAGATGGACTCCTACACCAAATCCGGATCCTGTCACTCGTAGATAGATACTCGGCTAGAAAACCCATTCGATTTATTTAGGCAATGCTAACCTAGTCCATCTACAGACATCCATATCCTGCAGTATGTCATACACCGAATGTCTTTTGTCGTTTGGGATTTGGTGGTTCAGTATCGTTGACAACGGTTGCTTCAGATGGAGCCGGCTTGGATAGATTGGAAGTGGTAGGTTTAACCTTTCGTTTGACAACAACACCCTTGAGAGATTTTTTAGCATCTTTCTTGACTGTGGGCGTAACTGCAGGTGTTTTGGGCTTGAGCTCCAAAGCTGAAGCTTCAATAAGTGGTGGAGGGTTATTGGAGGCGCTTGTCCTAGCAGCGATAGCCCTAAGGAGCAGTCAAAAATAAACCCTTGTAGGCAGCCGGAGGCTTACTCTCTGAAATTCTTAACTTGCTCGCCATCTTGCTCTTTTCGTAAACGTTCTTCTGCCTCTTGGCGCTCCCTTATAGAGTCAAGGAACATGATTTCGTCTTCTTCCAAGGCTCGGAACTGATTAGCTGCCGATGTCAAAGTCGATAAGATAATGAAAATGTGGCCTTCACAATGCTTGCCTAGTTTTGTCTTCTCTTCCCATTCTTCTTGTTTCGCGATCTTTAAAAATATTGAAGTGATGCGGACCGTCGCAGAAAATGAAAAAAGTACCTTGTTGGCAGCGAGTTTCTAAATGGTCATTCGACCATCCATTGAAGAAAGTCAATATACAGCTGCCTGTAAAATTACTATATCAATGCTCACTTCAGCAAGACTGCGGCCATCATATGAATCTTCTTGATGCTGCGGAGGTGGTTCCTGGCCTAGTCTAGCATAAGCAGCCTTCCATTGCTCGTCACGACGAGCTTTCGCAGTGTCCAACTCTGTCTCTGTCACGAAACGAGAGCCCACCACGCCCGCCGAGAGGGAGGGTATGATGGAGGATTCGTCCATGTGGATGTGACTGGTGTGACTTTGGAGAACTGATGAATCCAAGAGGCTGCCATGTCTGTCTCCTCTCGCCATCGGCCGTCGTTGACATCGCCTTCGACTACAAGCGTCCAACACACTGTGAGCGTACGCAGTACCTCTGCTCGACGTCCTCCACCCCCCATCACAACTGTGGTAACCACCCCTCGTTTGTCGCCTTGATTGTTTGTAGTCGCATCAGACTTATCAACTGGTCCTCTAGCATGGGCTCGTGATGAGCCCCCGTCTCCTAAGGATCGTGCTTCAGTAACAGATGCCACGCACGGCCCAGATCCCCGCCCCTCCGATGCTACCTCTTACCTAACCAATCCTGAGGACCCTCCGTCTCGCTGGTGGTCGTTTACTCTGCCTCGTACCGCTCGGCAACAACCGCAGTTTAACAATTCCAGTCCCACCACAGCCAAGCCAGATAAAAAAGGCATGAAAGATATCTCCTTTTCCTGGCCCTCTCCTGCACGTGAGACATCCACTCGTAAAGGCAAAGAGAAGGATGCCGAGCTCGGTCAGCCCAACGATCGGGAGCGTGAATGGACCCTCCCGCCACCAGCTCCGCCGTTAGCCTCGGACACGTTATCCCACAATATAACCCCTGGATGGGACGACCCATGGTCCCCTAGAACAGCCGCACAGGGTCCAGTATACAATCGCTTGTACAGAGAGAATTCTTATGGTCTCGGTCCATTAGATGAATCTGGTGGGGCTGAAAAGACTATGTGGCAAATAAGGCGGAAACGTTTTCGAGTATTCATCCTTTCTAACACTTATGTTCCTCTGGTAAGACCATGTCTACACATTGTAGAGCGACTGTCACTGATTTGGGTATCTAGCTTTTCCGTCTAATCAACATCACGTTCACTGCATCTGCTCTCGCGGTCGCCATACGGATACGAAGGATGGAAATGGTTGCGCATATCATGGGAGCAGTAGGAAGCTCACCGTAAGCTCGGAAGACAATGTATTCAGTGCGATTTCGCTCAACCTTCTATCTTATAGGACAGTTGTCATCATCTTTGCACCGTTAACTTTGGTTCATGTGATGATCGCTATTTACGTATGTTCTTGAGCGTGTCCTATGGTACTCGTTGGGTTTACTGTCCTTCAGCTCGAGTATTTTGGTCGCCCCCTTGGCCTCTGGAGAACTTCTGGTAAATTAACCTATACACTCTCCGAGGTTCTATTCATCTGTGCTTGGTCTGCGGCGTTCTCTCTTTGCTTCGACAATTTCTTCACCTCTCTTATCCCATGCGCATCGGCTTCAAGTATCTCCTGGTATAGCGAGCTCCCTCGTCCCCCAAGCGCCTTGCCCAGTTACGAACACAGCGTTGGCGATCGCATATGCGATCATCAACTCGCCTTAATCTGCCTTGTCGCCATCGGTCTCCTAGCATATTGCACGAGCCTAGTTATTAGCTTGTTCAGAATATTTGAAAAAGTCAAATATCGTTCATCAGTGCCAATGCGCTCGCAAACATAGGAACCTTGGGATTTTGATCCACATCCTGTAGATCTGTCCTCAGAATTGGAATACAAAAGTATTTTTTTCTCATCTATTCATCTCATCTGTAGTATCGTGGATAGTTTGTCCATTCGAGTTGCATCAGTTGTAAGTGATGAAGAGTGTTGGTATACCTCAGACACCATACGATAGTTCGTCGGCGAGTAAAGTGGTTATGGACTTCTACGCCAGTAGAATGTGTATATATAATTACTTAGTTGCCGTGTCCCTTCTGGTGTTTGGTACTGTATCTTTCCTCGCAGATAAGTAAGTAGTGGCGTGTATATGGCGAGATCACTATAATATAGGAAGATGCCTAGATAGGTTAATCAACGTGGGTCGCGTGAAAATTGATGTAGGGATCGAAGCCATACAACCCTTGAGGTTGGCTGTCTTCTTCCACCTTTGCAACATGGATCACCGACCAGGCAGGCCTTCATTCCTCTCTATATATAAGTCAATCTTCAGACTGCGAGCCAAGTCGCATACCTCCCTTCAGATGTTCCTTGAACAGCGCGATTATGTTCTAGGCATTCTGCTTCTCTTGGTGGTCGTATTCCTATGGACTGCCTCTAATTTTGTAACCCAAGTAAGGATAATTCATCGTTGAGATATATGGGATAACATTCGCTTGAAATACAGAATATATTTGAAGACGGTTTCCACAAACCTTTCCTGTGAGCAGTGCGCTCTTTTGTCTCAATGCTGCTTTTCATTGGCGATTTAGAGTGACATATTTGAACTCTAGCTCTTTCATAATCTATCTCGTCCCTTATGTTTGGAAACGGCGGAGGTCAGGACGTAAGTGTTGTCCATGCATCAGTTGAACACTCATTTCGCTCATAGTAGAAACAGGGACAGGGTACGAGACGGTAGAGACGGAGTCGGGACCCACACGCACCCCGTCTGCTGATGAGGTATGTTCTTGATTCTTAACGGTGGTTTATTCCCAATTATTTGCCGACCTCTCTTAGGTTTTACCCCCGCTGACTTTCAGGGAAACGAGAGAACTGGCCTTAGTGTTCTGTTTTTTGTGGTTCCTCGCTAATTGGAGCCTGAACGCCGCACTCGACTATACCAGCGTGGCTAGCGCGACAATTCTGTCCAGTATGAGCGGTGCGTCGCACATAATGCACAAAAGAATACTTCTATTTAATGCTTCGTCAACATGACAGGACTGTTTACCCTGGTGGTCGGCCGAATATTCCACGTCGAGACTCTGACATTCGCCAAAATCCTCGCTGTTTTTCTAAGGTATATTCTATGGTTCTTCATTTTCACGGGTTCTCGCTGATCGACTTCTATTTCTAGTTTTACTGGAGTTGTCTTGGTCTCCCTTTCTGATTCATCATCTTTCTTCGAACCATCAAACTTGCTTGTGGGCGATTTTTTGGCGCTTGTATCTGCCATTGTCTATGGTCTTTACGTCACTCTGCTCAAAGTCCGCGTTCATTTCGAGTCCAGGATTGACATGCAACTGTTCTTCGGCTTCGTCGGTCTTTTTAATGTCCTGACATGTTGGATCGTCGGAGTCCTTCTTCATATACTAAGAGTTGAAGCATTTGAACTACCGACTTCGAATGTAGCAATTAAGGCAATTGTCTTCAACGTTCGTGGTTTTTAATCCTAAATCCACACCAATTAACTAATACATATGTCCAGATGTTTATCACCCTCTCCAGTGATTACCTCTATGTTGTTTCCATGTTAAAAACCACTCCTCTGGTAGTAACTATTGGTCTCAGCCTTACAATACCTCTTGCCGTCATCGGTGACCTATTACTTGGCAAGACTGTTCATTACCTCGTCCTTGTCGGCGCCTCGATTGTTGTTGTCAGTTTTGTCATGGTTGGACTAGATGATTCCAGACTACGTTCAATAAAAAAAGATAGTTTTCCGGCGGCAGATGTCTCGTTAATAGATTAAACAGGTTAAATGCATTTCGCAGAACCCGCAGCTTGATACTTGTAGGACCCTTGAGAACAGTATCCTAGAACATGGACTCAAGACATGATAGGCAAAAAATTATGACCGATGAATGCGCAAGGTTATAGAGAAAAAGTTTCCCCTCATAGGACATCGCGGACAAGCTCTTGTGACGTTAGATGAAGGGACATTAGTAGTCTATAGGCAGTAAAAGTATCACGGTGAAGACTTTGTGAAGTAATATCGTCTGTGGATACTTATCCAAGAACGGGAAAGGAGCTTGTAAAATAAGTAATTACATAATCATCTTCGAAATAATGTAGGTTGTGACTTCAGTGAGGAATAAATATTACTGTCAATCACATACCAGTGATAATCAGACAATGGTGAGCAAACGTTTTCCCTATAAAGATGTACTAAGGAAAAGATTTAGCCAAAAGAACGCCGCAGACGTACTCGTGGTCATGAACCCTCAGTCAAGATAGGAAATCCCAATTTTTCAGGCCAGTTTAGTACTATTGAGCATGTAGATGACGGGGCTTCGACGAATATCAATGTTTCCGTGAGATTGTCAGTTTGTCACTGTTCTGATTCTAATGCAGGGGTGTCGGATATTGCAGAGTCTGTCGTTCCCCGAAGTCCACCCAGTCCTCAAGAAGAAAGAGAAGATGCAGGCGAAGCATGACGCACTTATACAAGGTATGCTATTTTCCGCACTGAAAGAACTAGCAGCAACGACCTTTTCAAAGGACTGGAGAAATCTAACGTGCCACACTCGAAGTCGCACGCTCGTCGGTTGAAACGCAAAGCGAAAGAACAGATCGCGTACGGGTTAGACGATATGCGGACAGCCATTGCGGCCCTGGATCAAGACATACCATCACTCATCGAGCAACCCGAAACGAAAACATTGCACGTAGAACCTCAACCTAGAAAACCCTTAAAATCTGGATTGATTGGGGAGGGGAAGAAAGCAACACTTTCAAATTCACAGCGGAAGCGCGCTCTGTATGTCCAACGTAGTCTATTGGTTAAACATAACTCAACATTCATTGTTAGACAAATGGAACGAGTTAGGCATCCATTAATCCTTGCCAATCCAGACTTTGCCAGCAGTCCGTTTCAGACGATACGTATTCATGCACAAAATACGCTTGTCAAGCGAGAACTTCCATGTTGAAGCTTGTGCGGACATTTGTAAACGTAAAATTAATTTCC
Source organism: Termitomyces sp. MG148 (assembly GCA_003313785.1). Lineage (NCBI taxonomy): Eukaryota > Fungi > Basidiomycota > Agaricomycetes > Agaricales > Lyophyllaceae > Termitomyces > Termitomyces sp. MG148. Next base: position 9,732 of record QLOM01010305.1, read on the forward strand.
TTATCCTAGTCATTCGCCCATGTCACATCCAACAGATTCCCCATGTACTTTAGATGCTGTTTAGCGTTTTGATTGACAAGATTTGTTGATTTCAATGAGCACTCGGAGGGGTTGGTACTTCGGAGCCAATGTCGCCCTCTCTTGTACCTAGGGCTTCCATTAGTTCTTTCCTCCCGAACATATGCGCCGCTTGAATAGCATTTGGAGTTCCGGCGCGTGGATCAGCACCTTTCTCAAGCAATGCTCGAACTATATCATCGTGCGCCTTAAAGACTGCACCCGCAACAATTGATTGGCCAAGATCATTCATTCGATTGGGATCTGCGCCTCGCTTGAGCAGTTCCTTCGTAAGTTCGATGTGGCCTGCATAGGCTGCCAACATCAACAAAGTGTTTCCTGGTCGTAGCACGATCATATGTGTCTCAATGATTATGCGAGGAATCTGAAGATAGAAGAACCTTTATCATTGGTAAGATTCACTGGCAATCCAGCATCGACAGCGGCCAGAAGAAGCTCTGCATTTCCACCCCGTGCCGCTTCGAACATTTTATGAGCAAACTCGATCGTATCGGCTGGTAAATCAACCACCACAGTAGACGCCTACAATCGGTGTATGAAAAATGGCGATAACTGGAACTTTGTGAGCAGACAAACCATTGGAGAACTGAGATCGATGTATCAGGCTGCGTAAGGACAATTTTACAAGATATTCAGCCGTCCGATCGGAATGTGCCGTGGTTAGATCACATTATCAAAAGACATTGTGATCCTTGCAATTGCGGTACATACTTATTGAGAGGAATTGTGGACCAATTTTATGAAAGGGGATAGAAATCAATATAAACTCGGTAGGCAACGTGGCGTGGTTTATATCAAAGTGACATCGAGTAGATATTTAACTTGGTGACATGGAACCTTCGAACCCCAGAGTGCTGGTTCAATGTAATTGGAATTAGCGCGCTTGTGTTGCTCACTGGTTATCAGAAAATTCTGAAAACAGGGAACTCCGCAGAGTCCGCACCCAAGGTTGAGTAGAGATCAACGAATCGCTGATGAGAGATTTTAAACGGCATGAAATAAATTGGAATTATTCCGAGCATTATGACATGGGTATAGGAAGAACTAATGCAATTGAAACTATGGAATCCCACTCATATATATACACCCTTCAGTCATCATCCCCGGTACCACTCATCCCGGCACTCCATAGTGTGCTTCCACTGCTACCGCCAGCACTTCTCCGGCTGCGTCGGCCTCCAACCCTGGGAACTATTTCTGTAAATCCACCGCCAGCTCCGCGCGCGATCTCAGCGCTCAGGTTCCGTTCGTGTGCGTCCAAAGCCGCCAAAGAACTTTCAGCCTCTGCTTGTTCTAATGCTCCCCGAGTAAGACTGGGAATGCCTAATCCAATTCCGGATTGAGTCGATCTGTCCACGGAAGGACTTGCTGACTCAACAGAAGAGACATCTGAATTTGCTGCTGACTTTGAACCAAACAAGGAAAACCGTCCGTTTGCAGCAAAAGGTTGCGAAGTAGAAGTAGAATTAGAAGACGCTGTGGAATCGGCACGTTGCACGGCGGGAGATACTGGGAATGAGAAGGATGGAGTAATTTGCGTAGGCGTAGGCGTCCGTGGCTGTATGCCCATCAATTTCATCGTCGCATTTATTCGCTCTCTCTCCTTGCGATCTTCGTCATCTTCTTGGTTATCCAGTTTACGCGCGCCAGTCACGGAAGTAGCGCCAGGCTTAAGTGTGAGCGGACGCAAGTTAGCATCTGGTTTCTTGTCAGCCTGGCTACCGAAAAGAGAGAAGTTTTTCCAATCGAAAGAAAGAGAACGACGCTGAATTTTCTTGGGATTTGGTACGGCAAGGGGTGATGAGTGAACCCGCATCTCAGGCATTGGGCTGGATGCCGCACGCTCAACTATGACAGATTGCGGAGACGTCTTCAAAAGTTCAGAAGGTGAATCCGACCCTGAAATTGAAACCTGTTTCTCGTAGTCAACTGCAAGGACGTGTTCGAAACCTTCTTGCGAGATGATACGATCGATGATTTTCGACGCATATAGCGAAAGCGCCTTGTTAGCATCTCTGAGAGACTTGACCTCAGTACGGAGTGCATCTATGTCATTCAAAGAACCACTGGATTCGATACCGCCAGCAGAACTTGATGATACATTGTGTCCATCAAGGTTTTTCCTGCCGCGTTTGCCTTTGCTACCGTGAATGGGACGCTCCTCCAAAGCATTTCTCCCGAGAATATCCTTATTCTCAGCGCGTCCAAGTTCTGCAGCAAGATCGAGACCGGGACCAGTAATGGGAAGATCAGCCAAAGACTCGCCGCGTGTCGGCCCAGTAATTCGCTTGCGGTTATGCCTGCTACTCTGACGAGATGTCAAATCTGTACTCGTGTCAAAGTTGAAATTATGTTCAAGTTCATGTTCATGTTCAAGATTGTCTTCTGAGGCTTCTTCTTCCTCAACACTATCCAGAATACTCCTGGCAGTGCTGTGAAGACTTCCAACGTCCGTGCTGCCAGTGTCGTCGCCGTCGTCATCTCCATCACTATTATGCCCACCAACTTGCCGCCGAAGGTCGAACTGACCGCTCAGCGTTTTTTCCCTTAAGAGTATCATATAGCTCTCATTCTCCTCCTGAAGTTCGTTATTCACCCGCTTCAAGTCGACAAGTTGACTTTGCAAAAGAATCAGCGTGCTTTGCAGCGATGAATAAGAGGTGGAGAGTGTAGAAAGTTCGAGTCTGAGTGAGGTCATCTCCGCTGGTTCGGTGGATGGGTCACTAAGGTCGTGTCGGGTTTGGGTACTTGGATCAGGTTTGCGATAATCTTCTTCGCTCTCAAGCTCAAAATCGGATTCTAAGGCAACGGGAACTGGCTCAGCTTGTTTGCGAGCTTGGGTAAGAGATTGAATGCGTGATTTCAGATGTTGCTCATTATCGTAAAAGGCCTGCCGTTCTGCTTCAAAAGTTGCTGTCTGAGAAAGTCATTTCATGATATGGTCTGACAAAGATTGGGTGTAATCATACCTGTTCGTTGTACCGGCGTTGAATATCCCTTTTCTCTTTTTCTAAGTCGCGCACTTGGGATCTAAGTTTTTCAGCGACATCTATTCGCTGAGCAAGTTCAAGTTCAGATCGAGATTGTTCTGCGTAAAGCTCATTAAACCGAGTTTCTGCAGCACTGAGTGCAGATGCTAGCTCATTATTCTCGGCAGTGAGGCTTGCAACTATTTGATCCTTGTCCTGGACTTGGACAAGAAGCTAGCAACATGGTGTCGTTGATGATGGTAACAATAGTAGTGACTTAAAGGCATACCTGTTCCTTCTGTTCTGTCTCCTGCTTGAGAGAAGCGGACAAACTTTCGGCAGTTTCATCTGCTGACGGAGTCTTTATTAGTGCACGGCGGTTTCCAGAAGCGGAATTTAGGGAAGATGTCTGTCGGAATGAAACTGCTGATCGAGCTAAGGAGCCCCTGACAGAAGGTGTGGGCGATGCAGAAATTGGACGACGAGTGGGGGGTGGTGCTCGAGCGGTGGATGTGGCCATGGAGGCTGGCAGGCGCTATGTCTAAGTCGTACTTGAATTAGGGGACCGTGAAGGGTCTGCCGGAAACTGTTAGAGGCTGGCAAGGAGTGAGGGCATTTACTTAGAAAAAGATAGACTGTGGTTGTGAGCAGGAGTGTGTTTTCAAACTGTCTCCATCAAACAATGTCCCCCGATCATTCAAATGTTGTATGTTAGCCGACATCCCCACAGAATCTCTTACCGAGGTAAGCCTGTCGACCTTCCTCCCTTCCCCGCCATATTCTCTTCCAGCTTTTAGCTCAGGTACATCCTAGGCGAGCAGCCCCAGATGGTCTACATATTTTGAGCTCGTCCCTCGGTCGCGGAAATGTACTTGAAATACAAGGTGGCCCATCGTCGGGGAAGACACACCTTCTCTTTTACTTGATCATTGACTGCATAATCCCTTCTCAACATGCTGGATGGGCTGAAGTTGCAATTGTCTTGGACATGGATCATTCCTTTGACATCATCCGTCTGAGCCACTTCCTCCGCCGTCGTTTAACGCGCTCGGCCGGCCTCGACCCCTTAGCTGCTGAGTCCATTGCCCAACAATCACTTCAAAGGTTACACATCTTTCGACCCTCTTCTACTCTGCAGCTCGCTGCAACACTCTCGCATCTTGCCGCGTATCATTCAAGCCAGTTTTCTAGAGAAAAGATTGGTGTCGTCGCTATTGATTCAGTCAGTTCCCGGTACTGGCCTGACCGTTTCGTTGCCGAACAAATAAATTCCTCGACGTACCCCATGGAACCAGGGTCAAAACATGTACCACCTTTGCAACACGTTCTCCAAGCTCTTGCATCATTCAGTCGTACCCACCGACCACTCGTAGTGATGACAAATTGGGGTTTATATTCCATCAAGAACAGTGTCCCTTTTCTTTATCGACAGCATCTTCAACCATTCCCAGCATTTCCTAGCCTACGCCCCAGCCACCCAGATCGCGGTGCAAGAAGTGCAGGAATAAACATATCCTCAGAAAATCTGCCAAATCTAACTTGGCATATCACTCTGCACACTCTGCACAATATTGACACAAATACACGGTGCACCTTTTCTACAGAGGGCAAACCTATGCGATTTTCTGTGTCACTACGAAAAGCAAATTCTTCCTCTGTTTGCAACTTCATATTGTCTATCAGCGACGGGGATATATCAATAGTAGACACTACATGATTCAATCGATCGGCAAAAAAGGAGCTTGAAATTGACGAGGTTTTCGAGCCCAGTGTCGTGTCAAAAACAGAAGATACCTATGTACAATACACTGTTCTGTGTGTGGCTTCAGTCTCAGGGAGTTATTTGGAGTGGTCCCAACAAAACGGATATATAGGACTGGGCATTGTGGTTGTATTATTTAGGAAAAAGGTGCAAATAAGTGCTCGATGGAAAACTACTGGAGCTGAGCCCTTTGCCGAGTCCCGACCTCTGGAGTACCACCGGGAATCCGGTGACCGGTGATCCGTGGGAATGTGGGAATTCCTCTCAAAAGAACGGTTTGCCCGTTACTTATATCTTCCTCTTCTTATGCTCGTCGCGAAGGACGCGATAGAATCAGTTTGAGGCAATCATCCCCATCTTCGAGAGATCCCTAATACAATTCAGAATTATGATTGGGTGACACAATATCTCGTTCTCTCTACTCTGAATCCGTGGTTTTCGTGTCACCAAGTCAATGCGTTTTTTCCAAGGTATCTAAGATTGAGAAGCAAATCTGGGAAGATAGTGTATGTAATGTTTTGTCTAATGGAAGTAATCTGATGTTGGGAATTAGTGCACGATCTGGTGAGAAGTTCACGAGGCTACTCTTCTCAACACGTCGAAGTTCGATCTTTTGCTGCCGGAGGCTTTCTAAATTCCTGTAACAAACTAACATCTGTCGAGGAGCTACTCATCCTTCCATTCCAAATCAAGGAGGACATTAGTGTAGTGTAGCGTAGTGATGAAATGACGAGGATCTTAAATGGTCAAGTTTGCGAAGGGGAAAGATTGCCAAAACCTCCGGTACAAGCGTCTCATAATATGTCCGAGAAGATTTACGCACGGCCAATACTAGGTTGAGACAAGAATGCTCACGCCACAACGAGATCGGAGCCGGACATCTAGAAGCCGATCCGGCTATGTCCGAATCTTATCAGACAAAGGGCCTCTGCTGCATCTCAGGCTTGTCGACTTTAAAATCCCATACCTCAGCAACTACCCTTACCCACACCCATAGTCTGCCTTTTTCACGTTCTTTCGGAAAGTCATGACCTCTCCCTCAATCACTACGAATACCGTGCCTTCATCGTCGACTCTTTGGGCCACAGGTCAGTTGGTCCACTGTAGTAGAAGCCGACTCCTGCACTCATGTCAGTTCAGCTTCCAAGGAATGGGTAATTGCGCCCAAGCCAAAGCCCGGACGAAAACCCAAGAAAGATATCTCCAACGCTACCAAGTCCGAGGGCGATGTGTGTCATTTTTCATTGCTGCGTACCTGTCCAATAATAGCGACCCTCATGTAGACAGCCGATCTTAAAGGGCGGCGAATCCAGAATAGGTTTTATCGTGTTATCCTTTCATCTAAATCTTGTGTTAATTTGTTTCAAGGGCCGCACAACGCGCTTTTCGCGAGCGTAAGCAGTCGCAGCTCGCGGAACTTCAAGCCCGCGTTCAATCATACGAACAGGGAGAAATTGAGCGTAATGTCGCTCTTCAGAACATAGCCAAGCGTCTAAAGGAAGAAAACGAACTTTTGCGTGCTGAAAATGCTATGCTCAAAGAGAAACTCCTCAAATCTGAACTTACACCAGCGCTTCGCTCAGAGAATGACAAGCGGCTGAGAGAGGATTCCTCGATTATCAGTCCTGCCATCAAGCGCATCAAGGCCGGCGAAGATTCCCCTTCGCAACTCCCCACCCTATCATTCACACCTTCTTCCCCTTCCACAGTGTCTTCTACAGATTCACCAGATAGTTCTGACAATAGATGTTCGCCATTGTCGAATTACGAGATGCAGCCCGACCCCATTCAGGCTCCTCAATTACTGGAGTTTTCCTCATTGAAGCCAACGCAAATCGACGGAAATACTTTTCCCTCCTTCGACTGTGGTTTTTGCACTGAAGATACGCCATGTATGTGTCGTGAGCTTGCACAACAAGTGCATGCTCAGAACAACTATGACCAATCAAACCTCGCTTCTACCATCCACTCAACGAACCCGATTCAGTTCCTCACAGGCCCCCCTTCACATCCTGAATGTATCCTTGAGAATCTGCCACCTTATCAGCCGGCAGTTCCTCTTCGTCGTCGACCTGGAACATCCAATGTGAACAGTGTGTTTGCAGTCACTGTACCCACTTCACAAGCACCAGCCGTAACCTGTTCTGGAGATCCATCAAATTGTATGGCTTGTGCGGATGATGCCTTTGGAAAAGCTTTTTGCTCAGCTATTGAAAAATCCGTTGCTTCGAAGGCACTTTGTACTGATTGCCCCTGTAACCGGACTGCGTCTCTCAGTGGCCTCCATCGTGATAGTTGCGAAAATCCGTCTAATTGTAACTGCCGCCCAGCAACGTCTGATCACACGCGCTGTACCTTGATTTCTTCAATTGAAGAACAAGGTCCTGAAACTATGCCTACAAATGACGCATGGCAGCAGATAAAAGCTCACCCGAACGTTTCCTTTGCTGATCTTTCCCTCCTTGCCGAGGTTGTTGTGCGTAGGTCTAAATGTACCGGACCGAAGGTCGTCATTTCGCCGGCTCTGGAATCCGTGACACCGGAGCACACAGCTTCTCCTGCTAGTAGCACGACCAACCTACCGGTAGATCATGAATCTGTTCTATTGACGGATCCACATGCCCATTTTCGCGCCAAAGAGCGTGTTCGCTCAAGCGGACCGTCTCCTTCTCCAAGGCTCGTCCCTCAAGACGTATTGATTAGATGCGGGCGACAACGGGTACGTGAGGTGCAGACAGATGCAGTTCATGCTGCACTCCGTCTTCTTAATGCTAAATTCACATAACCTTTGAACTTCATTTTTCCCGTGCTCAGTTGGAAGTAGACACTATTTGTACACTATTACAATTACTTGTTTGGAGGATCATTCTGTAATATTTTACCATTCTTCAAGTTTGACGATCTCCGTCTGAGACCTCTATCTATCTTCCCGTTGTTCCAGAGGAATTTGATCCTATTCAGCTTAAAATGAAGCGCAAGCCTGTCCTTCTTGGGTAGCTCAAAATTGCCTTTTTCTTGTTTTGTGTGTAACAAACGGAAGGCCTGAGCTAGGTGTTTCAATGGAATATCTTGATATTCGGCCGGAAAGGGTTGAATATATGTCCACAATGTTCGTAAAACGGTCTTAGCCATTGTATAAGCTCCAATTATGAAGAAAGAGCTGGCAACTGCGTCGATTGATGGCACATCTGGCGCGATACCTGATGATATCATGTCTTCAAAGACTTGTATCGCCTTATCTGGGTTACCCTTGTGAGCATATCCGACAATGAGGATGGTGAACATGACAACATTCGGTTTGACACCTGCACGAGAAGCTGAATTCATGACGTTGGATGCGCCCTCAAGATCGCCCGCTCGCGCAAAGCCTTCCATCAAAGCGCTAAAGTGGTATTCATTAGGATAGATTCCCCGTTCCAACATGACGTCGAAGATTTCCTTGGCTGCATCCAAATTAGGCCGTATGAGACTATCGTGACGAATTCGCAAGGAAAGCATGGGGGCATCGCTCAGTATATCTCGCGATCTAAGTGACTCCATAGCAGGGCGAATGAGACTTCGCTGTCGGAGCGCCCGTGAGACCTCGATGCCTGCTGTAGGGTCAAAGGAAGCTGCATCGCCAGATAGACGATGTTCTGGGTAGGGACGTAAATGAGCTTCACGAGTGCTGGAGAATTTTGCTGCGATATTGTCCCATCCAAAACCGTGAACCAGATTCTTCTCGGTTCGAAGGATGCTGCTAAAAATGACATGTAAATGGCGCAGAGTCGGTAGGATATCGGAAGAGGAAAGATGGCGGAGTATGCGCGACAAAACTCGTGCATGACCACCTTCGACCCGCTTGATATGATTCAGAAGTATTTCCAACGTCACAGTGGAAGGCTTAACATTGTGTATATGCATAATCTGCAATACAATTTCCATGCCTTCCAAACCATGGGTTGATAGGACACCTTTAATTAGTGCGTTGAAAATACGAATAGTTGGTGGGATATTAGAGGGGACCCATGGCAAGTCATCAGACGTTGTCGACAACACCAGGCGATCGAATAGAGGTGATGGGTTCGCGTCAGGACTACAGAGATTTGCAACCATGCGAACAGCGATGTCTCCTTTACCACCCTGAAAAAGAGCAAATATTAACGAAGCAAGGGCATTAGGAGTGATTGGCGTCTGGGCCACTAGCATGGCTCTGAATATCTGGAGTGCACCATGAAGGTTGGACCGTAAGGCTTGATAGTTTATGAATAAACAATATGTGGCAGCATTTGGAGTAAGGGGTTCCGAGATGGTTGGAATGTCCTGAAACCTTGCAGACTCCGTCCTCGAACTATCCTGTCTTGAAGTTATCGTCGCAAGAACAGGCTCCATCAGGGACCGGTCGAAGAACTTAGTCAGTTGTATGGCGCCTGTGACATCGTGTGCATCAAGACGAAGAGTGATCAAGCTGTTAACCAAAGCGACGGCAGTCGTCGGTGTGAGATCCCCAAGGCCTTGCAAAGCTTGAGCTTCTACATCCTGATCCGGCCCCAACCGTCTATAATGAGTTGCAATAGTAGCATGTGTAGTCGCATCTGGTGGACAGCCTACTTCTGTCATCCTTTTAAGACACTCCTTTGCCTGGTAGATATCGCAATTGCGAACATGACCTGACAAAATAAGGTGGAACGTACGCCTCGTGGGTTCCTTGCCATGTTCCTTGAATTCGTCCAAGATGTTTTGTAGTCCTTTGTAGTTTTCGGTCTCCACATAAGCACGAGTGCGCCAATTTAACAATCGTAAACTCAAACTTCCTCGATGCTTTTGTGCAAGAGAGACAGCTGAAAGGACACCATTCCAATTCTTATTCTCTGCGAGACGGAACGAAACATCTTCGTAGGCGACGTATCCGAGTTCGTATCCAAGAGTATTTACAATGTGAAGAAATTGTAGAGACACGGCAGGACGCGTCGTGCATGCAAGAGTTTCTGCAATCTGTCGCGCATGTTCGTAATTTGAGAGATGTGAAAGTAGTGCTGGAGACTTTTTCAGATGCCTGATAATTGATTGATCGCTTCCATTGCTGAGTAAAATCACTTTTACGCGGTCGATGATGTTGGGGGGTAGGGTTGAGTTGAAAGCGTGATTCGCTGATGTTGACAGATTCTGGTTTGTAATGGGCCGAGAAATGACCGTTGAAGTTGTCCATAGACACGGAGAGATGAGAGCGCAAGCTCGATGAGCTCGGAAACTATGATTTCCACCCAACGAGCAAGAATGGTAGAGGTAGCCTTGGCTGAGACTGACCCTCTTGAGCATGGACGACCAGAGATCCTGGTCTGCGCACACTACGCCGTCTGTCTTATAATGTGAGGGTGAACTGTCAGTGAACAGAGATAGACTCACACTATACAAACAGGTTATGAAAACTACGTTATGCAGCGCAGAAGATGAGGCAATTTTTCGCTCAGAATCACGTGACGAGTATGTATTTCGTGCTGAAGTCAAATTGCAAACCTAGAGCCTCAGTGCGTGTCGTTCAGGACAAGAAGCAACTTTGTTGCACTACCTAGAGAAGACACGGAAAAATGTAGCTACACATATACGTGAGTCTCTAGATATAGTGGACAGAAATAGAAATAATGACTCGCAGCGCGTGTCGTCCAGGACAAGAGGCTGAGAAAGTTCAAAGAAGTGCTGATGTACACTAAACCACGTGACGATCGGAAGTCAATAAAATCCGACCAGATTAGATGGTTTTTACGTGATTTCTAAGTACTTACGTCAGGCTGAGGCCTGAGGACGGGGGACATCAGGTGATCATTTACGAAATCAAATCTTGTTCAATCCCTAAAACCCACCTGTGGCTACCACCAACCTGTCTAATAACACTGGACAGGCGTCCTGTGTTACAATCTATGCGCACGACACCGTAAGTGTCCTCGGCCACTGGCCACCTTTCTACAAATCACACAGTCACACTCCTTTGTGGCGACACAAACAATGGAGACTCAGGCATATATATGTTTGCTACTTACAATCAGCACCCTCAGTCAATTCTGTTGCGATCTGGCAGTATGATCACCGTGAGTGAGACTAAGAGTCAAAGCCAGGGTCAATCTCCATCCAACAACATATATATATATCATACAAAATGGTTCGAACACCCTCAGTCATTGTTACAATAAGACTGAGGGTGAGTCGACCATGCTAATACACGATACGACTGTTACTTACGGACCTATAGATAGAAACTCACTATTGTGTCTTATATACGACGAACTGAGTCATTGTTACAATAAGACTGAGGATAGAAACTCACTATTGTGTCTTATATATTTATAGGTGTAACATTTCAACAGATTCTATACAGACTGAGGGTGAGTAAACTGACACTTATAAAACA